>CAJVPP010001611.1:0-18900 GCA_910592005.1 Funneliformis mosseae | reverse complement strand
TTTTTTTTTTTTTTTTTTTTTTTTTTTTTTTTTTTTTTTTTTTTTTTTTTTTTTTTTTTTTTTTTTTTTTTTTTCTTGCTTTTACGTTTTATGGTAATAAGCTCTTTAAAAGTAATCGTATTTCTTTTGAGTTTAGTTAAGAATAAGTTTCAAAAATTGTCATCTTTATATATTTATTTCCTATCACTACAATAAAAATGTCTGTAACATATTTTAAATCAAAAAAAAACTGATATATTAGGTAATATCCCCGTAAAAAATTAGGGTTAGATCATGTGATATTTCATCAAAGAGTTGTGTTAATGTAACACGATATCGCCCAAAAATTACTTTATTAGTAAAATTAAAATCTTATGACATTAGTCATTATTATATTTGTTAATACGCCAAATATATATATATATATATAAATATATATATATTAATAAGTTTAAAAGAAAAATAAAAACTTTTTTTAACTTGTATATAGTAATATTTATTTAATGAAAAAATGGTTAACGAAACTTCTGAAGAAAATTTATTAGAATTTTCGAAAAAAGTGTTAGACGCTGCCTTTGGACTCTGTGAAAATAATAATATAGAAGTAACACCGTCCACGGCTGAAGAACCGGCTAAAGATAAAAATGTACAAGCTTCGACCATTATTCCCTTGCCTTTAACGGTAGAGTCTAAAATCAAACCTCGGTCCGAAAAAAAAAAGGTTAAAATAAATATACCTTCATTTCAAGGTCAACCTGTTAATGACCATAAGGAACGAACTTCATCAGATTCGGCAACCTCTATCAAAGCTAAAACTTCAAATAATTCCGACGATATGAGTGATACTTCAACTAATTTAAATTTTAAAGAAGATACGACAGAGACATCATTAAGAAGTCCGGGGCTTATGGAAATGAGACTAAAGAGGAAATCAATTATGGGTTCAGAGGAAGAAGACCCTAATTTTCCATTAAATTCTGATGAACTTCACATTGAAACGGACAATCCATCCCATTTATTCTGGGTACCAGCACATTTACATCCGGAGATAGCTCCAAATGAATTTAGAAAGTGGTTAAAATATCATTCGAAAGATGAAATCAATTCTGGGTTAGCCTCGTTAAGGAGGCGTAAATCAACTCTTTCTAAGCAATATATTCCCTCAGAAGTTGAAGATGATGAGGAAACAACGGATAATAAGGAGGAATCAAAGAAAAAAAGCAATGGATTTGATTGGGAATCCTTTGGTGAATCAGATGGGATTGTTAACCATTCCTCTGAATCAACAAAATTGAATATATTACGGAGGAGTCTAAGTTTGAATCTTCCACCATTTATAGGTAAGCAAACATCGTTTTTTTTTTTTTTTAATAGATAGAGATATATATATATATATATTAACAAATATTATCGTTCGAAAAGAACGATAATAATTGATATATATTTTTGACTTATTTATCTTATTCATTCATTCATTCATTCATAATATATTTGACAAGACACTAATTATTTTTCGTTTTGTCAAATATTTCCTTGACCGACTGTCCTGTCCCATTGTTTTTTTGTTAATTTGGTAAATGATGTGGCATTTAATAACAACTTAAAGGAGGCACAATTTCTAATCCTAATGATCCAAATATATTTGATCGACATTCTTCTCCTGATGTGGACTCAAAAATTCTTGTACCAAGAATGGCACCGGCACTTAAACGTACCGCACGTACAAAAATTCGTCGAAATTCTGTTGCTGGTGAACAAAATCCTAGAAGATTCTCAGCACACAGAAGAACAAGATCTACTCATATATCTTCTGATAAAGGAAAACGAGATGAAGATAAAATAATACCAAAAAAAAGATCAGAATCCGCTCTTTCAGTTCCTTTTATCCTACCACAAGTTGAGACTGAAAAAGTAGATATGAACTTTATTAATAATGTAATAGTTGATGAACCTGAAGAAATTTCAAAAAACGTTGAGCTTGATTGTATTGATGTTAAAGATGGTATGGGACCTATACGTATTGTATTAGAAGACAATGGACCTGAAGTAAACGTTACTCCACCTCAAAGAAAGAGCTCGTTTTCTTCGGATGCAGATCCATCATTCAATAAGTTAAAAGTGGAACCATCACATGATAAATCAAATTTATTACAAGTTGACACATCTATACAATCTGGAACTGCTTTAACACCACCTGCTTCACCAACATCTCCAGCATCACCGACAACAGCACAGTCTTCAACAAAACGTGCTTCTGCATGGTCATGGTTATGGTCTGGAGGGTCAGAGGAAAAATTAAAAGAGAAAGAGAAGGATGGAGAAAAAGATAAAGAGGAAAAGAAGGAAAAGGAATCAAAACCTAAAAAGAAAGAAAAAGAAAAAGACGGTGAAAAGGATAAAGAGGAAAAGAAAGAAAAGGAATCAAAGCCTAAAAAGAAAGAAAAAGAGAAAGATGGTGATAAGGATAAAGAGGAAAAAAAAGAAAAAGAATCAAAACCTAAAAAGAAAGAAAAAGAGAAAGATGGTGATAAGGATAAAGAGGAAAAGAAAGAAAAGGAATCAAAGCTTAAAAAGAAAGAAAAAGAGAAAGATGGTGATAAGGATAAAGAGGAAAAAAAAGAAAAAGAATCAAAACCTAAAAAGAAGGAAAAAGAGAAAGAAGGTGAAAAGGATGAAGAAAAGAAAGAGAAAGAATCAAAACTCAAAAAGAATAAATCAGATAAATCAGATAAGGTTGAAAAGTCTGAAAAATCTGAAAAATCTGACAAAAATGAGAAAGAGAATAATGATTCAGCAGTTAAAGAAAAGGATAAAGAGAAATCACAGAAAATATCACTTTCATCTATTTTTTCATGGCCTTCTCAGAATAAGGGAAAATCAACGGAGGATTCATCAACCACCACAAATCCCACTACACCTTTACCACAGCCAACCACTCCAAACAAGAAAACAAAATATACCAACTATAACCGTCTTCCTATTCATGTAGAGCGTGCAATATATCGTCTTTCACATATTAAACTCGCAAATCCACGACGCCCATTGCACGAACAAGTACTCATTTCCAATATGATGTTTTGGTATTTGTCGCTAATTAATAAACAACAAGTTGAATATGGAGGAAGTAGTAATCCAAATGCTGAGATGGCAGTACAGATAGTGAAAAGTAAGGTAGGTAAAGAGAAAGGCGGTCGCAAACGAAGAAAAGGAGAAAAGAAATCTGGATTAACAAGAAAAGGAGCAGGATCTAGTGCAGAGATAGCATATAAAGCTCCACAATATGACATGAATCAAATACCGCAACAATATTTGTCAAATGAATATGAAGAGATAACTGCGGAAGATTATAGTGATAATGATTATCAAAGTGAAGAAGAAATCAAAGCGCATAGTTATCAATATTATAATGATGAATATCTTTCCGATGGAACTGATGGTGGATATCTTGATGAGACTAATGGAAGGATTGAAAGTAGTCATGGTGGAGATTTATTAAATTCTAGTGCTGAATTTGATGATAAATTAGGAGAAAGCAGTAGTGGAGATAAAAATATCAAAAATTATGTTCGATCATCTCCTAATGGACGATCTAAATCACCAACTGGCAAAAGGCCATCACCCAATGGAAGGTCAACTTCTCCAACTTCAAAGAATCGTAACTCAGTTTCATCAAATGTACAAAGAAAATCAGTGCCACCGTCCAGTACTCGTAAACCCGCTAATGTATCAAGAAACCGCGCTTCGAGTTCGGGAATCAGACTATATAATAAAAACCTTTCAAAAATATCAACGGCAAACTCAATAGCAGATGATGAAGATGATGATGTACCTCTTGGACTTTACAAAATTTCGTCTAATGCAAAGTAAGGAAATATTTCAAGTCGAGTTTTAGTTGATAATTTTAAATTAAATGTTAAGGAATTAATTAAATTACATTTATTTACGTAAGTGGGAAGCTAGAAAAATGACATTATTATAATATTTATTTCAATATATTTTTGCTGTTTAAAAATTTTCATCATCATTATACAAAAAAAGTTAATAATAATAAATACTGAAGATTATTCTGGGAATATTCTTTCTTTATTTTATATATACATTGTAATTATTATTATTATTATTTAATTATTTTATATATATTTAAAAAAAAACCACTATATATACAAAATTCTTTTGTTTATAATTATTTAAAACCTGTAGTTTATTTTTATTTTTATTTTTATTTTTTTTTATTATAATTCAAAGAAATAAGTTATATTACTTTATTGGCTCGTCTAATTTATGTTAATAAAAAAAATAATGTGTAAAAAAATCAGATATACCAAATAAAGAATAAATTCGGAACTTTTTTGAGTGTAAACCTTTGATTATTAAAGTTAAAAATGTCACACAGATAAAAAAAAAATCAAAAACCGACAAAACTATAACTCGGATATTAGCTTTGTCTTGGCAGTGAAAAAATGATATCAAAATTAACGTTAAATTAGTAATTATTTTCAATTCTATTATGATCTACCAGTTAATAAAATAAAACTGATCCACTTTCTGCATTTACATGGTATATCTTTCTTTTAAGAGATGTTCATTTAAGTTATAAATAGATGATGGAAGATATGATTATGCAGTGGCGCTCAAAAGTATTGCATTACCGAATAAAATAGCATAATCTTGTGATTAAGAAGGCGCAGTGCCATATAAAATATTTATTAAATCATATGAAAATCGTTGTATAATGAGAATATATTTTATTGTTGATTTATACGATCCTTAAAAATCAAATAAAATTCAAGGGTAAATAATTATTTACCATTTTGAATAGCACTATTTAATCATAATTACATCAGTTATACGAGTTGACATAGTATCAACCAACTTTTTCATATATCGGATCCCAATTCAACCTAATCTTTTGAATTGCGACCTCAGACGACGATCTATTTCATTCCAAATATGCCTATTGGATTGCAAATCAAGAACTTTTAACCCCATTATCTTCAAACCATTACTTTGTGAAATGTGCAAAATGTTTAGGATTCTTACTCTGATGACACCTAATTCCGTAATTCCTAACACGTCTTTTTTTAAAATTTGACAACAAATTTAGTATATGTTATCAACTTTATCAGATGCAAAACATAATATTATTCCATTCAAATTTAACTATAAGTTTAACATAATGATCTTTAATGATACTTCTGGTCTTTTTCATTACTACAAATCAATAAATTTTAACTTATCTAACAAATCATCTTACTATGTAATTTTCAAAGATATGATTTTTAATTCTTATATTCATTTCATTTCTATATAAGATTCTTTTATTATATATTTATTAACTAGCTTTTGTTTTGAATTGCAATAGCATTAATATATTTACCTATTATAATAAATCTTATATTAATTATTTAAAAATCATAAATATTCAAATTTAAACTATTATTAATATTATTTGATTCTTATAATAATTAATAAGAAAATTTTTCTTTGATATATAATGAAAAAAATTCTTTTTAAGTAAAACATAAATCTTAACTTTTTTTTAATAATCAATAAACTATAAATTTTTATAAAATTATAAAAAACAAAAATTTTATAAACTTTTATATATATCATTTAATTATTTTGAAATATACAAAATAATACATTATATATTAATATTTATTTCTTAAATTAATAAAAAAAAAAAAAGTATTATTATTTTATAATAATGCTTTAAATAATTCAATTCAATCTGAATTATAAGTTAATTTAAAACTAAATCAAAATTTTAATTTAATCCAATTCAGATTATAAATCTTATAAATGATACTTTGAATTAAATTGAACTATAGATTATAAAAATCCTGATTTGAACTAAAAATTCTAGATTAATTCAAAAATTATATATTTTTGTTGTTTGATTAGAATAATATTTAATCATTTTATTAATAATGCTTTTATTATTTAAAGAAAATAATATTTTAATTATTCCTATTGAATAATACTTTTATCATTTGATAAAAATAATATTTTGATCATTTTAATTTATTTAATTGAAATAAATCAAACTGAAATTTATAGATTAATCTAAATTTTTGATTCAATTTAAATTTTAGTTTAGATTAAAATTAGAATCTAAAAAAACCTAGATTAAATTAAGAATTATTAAATTAATTTTTATAGAATTTAAATTTTATCTAAATTTAATATAAATTAAAATTTTTCATATTGATTCAAATTATTCAAAGCTTTAATCTATAATTAAATTTGCTAAATAATACTTAGAAATTTTGTAAGTCTTTTAAATATTTAAATGTAAAATTATATTAAAACTTTATTAAAAAAGTTGTGAAATTTAGAAGAAAAATAAAATTATATTAAAATTTATAAAAATAGCAAAATTTTATTAAATTCTTAATAAAAAATTAGTGAAATTAAAGGTTTAAATATTTATCTAACCAAGTGAGAACTAGCTCTTATTCATAATTCAGTTGAGGTTGGTACAAAGTGCTCAAAAATGATTAGATGAAAACTATCCAAAAAAATAAAGAAAATGCACTTAAAATAAATATTTATAAGTAATCTTTATCTATAACAAAAAAAATTATTTAAAAAAAATATTAATAAAGTTTAAAATATAATAATTTATTATTTAAGTTTATAATATTATATTTTTAATTATAAAATTCTTATTTTAATTTTATATTTGATAAATATTATATTTTATTTATTATTATATTTTTACTATCAAAATTTTTTTAAAAAATTTTTAATTGAAATTATTATTTTATTAATTATTTAATAAAGGAATTATAATTCTATTAACTAGAATTAAAATTCAAATAAAAGAATTTTTGTAATATTATTAAAAATAAATCTTATAAAGATATAAATTTTTAAGTTTTAATTTATTTAATGATATTTTTATATTTATAAAATTATACAAAATAATAAAAATAAAAATATTTATTTTTTATATTATCTAAAGTATATAAAATATTTAATAGATAAATTTTATTATCCTATATATTTTTCTTTCATTTATCATTACATATTTCTTTATTTAATTTATAATATTTATTGTTACATTTTTATTTTTTAACAATTTTTACATAATTTTATAAATTATATAAACTTTAATTTTCATATTAATTATAAATTATAATTCTTAATTCATTGATTATTTAATAAATTTGTATTATCTTCTATATTATATTTTTATTTCATAATTATAAAATTGTTTATCTACCTATTTTAAATTTGACAATTCTGCATGTGATATAAGTTAATTCTGTGAGAAATTACGATGACTGCAAATCCTAAATCAGGCTAAAAATTTGAAAATTATCATCATTTTCATAATCCTATTCTGTCAAACCCAGAAAATCATTGTTCCTGCACAGGTCATGTAGTGTGAAATATATAACGTATAGCCTGATAATATGAAAACTCGAAAAAATGATTTGATTTATATTTTGAGTTTGAGTATCATAAATAAGTATTTTTTTTTGAAAGCAACACTACTTGTGTTAGCAAACAAAAAGTTTATAAAGAAAAATGCAGAATATTTCGCTTGATCCTGACCAAGAAGAGTTTTATCAAAGTTACCCTAGTAGGTATTTTTTTAAGTGATCCAAATTATATTTCAAAGATCTTTTTAGTTCTAATAAAACCAATAAATCTAACTCTTTTAATTCTTGCCTCTTACATAAAGGAGCATAAAATCTGTTCATTCTATGAATTCTTAAAGCTTTACTATGATAATATTGTGAATTCAATACCTCTTTCAGATGATTAAAAAGGTCTCGAAACTGCGTGAGTTACTTGTTTTTTTGAGAGCTGTATTTGAAAGAGTAGTATATTTTCTTTAATGCTTAGTTAAAATTATCTAGCAAAAAGGGAGCTCTAGTTAGTGGTTAGTCAATAAAGAGTATTCAGTTTGTCGTGTCAACTCAAGTAATAATGGTTGTGCTTCTTGTTAGTGGTCAGATAACTTAAGAGTATCTGGTTATCATATCAGGTGCCATTATTGCAACTTGCATTTTCTTTGCTTAAATTGAATTTGTTAAAAAATCTCTATTATGTTATTAACTAAAACATTTGCCATTATATTATTTCTACAATAAATAAAATCAGAAATCAAAAATAAAAGCTTAAAGCCTTATTGAAATGATATTATTTGTAAAAAAAAAGAATCTTATTTGAATAACAAGAATATATAATTTATTAACAATGAGATAAATATAATGAATCATTAGCACATTTCCGTTTTAGACTTATTTTTTAATAAAAAATCTTTTGCAGGCGAGTGAGTATATTTGATTAGCAGACCATCTTATGATTTATATTAATGATACCAGAAAATAGATTCTCATCTTCTTTAAATAGTTACACACAATATTACATATCAAATTAGTGTAATGCATTCTTAAATGCATATATTTATATATGAAATTGCATTTATATGCATACTAAAGGCTAGAACACCCTGCTACTCTATCATTTTTTACATTTTATTTTGCTAGCCTAGCCCTTTCTCATATACTATTTTACAAAAATATAATAAAGATTTTACTTCAAATTAAATATGTGTTTTAACAAGTGATATTAATTACATTTATTTTGTATTCTACTAACATAACTACAGTTATAGATTCAAATAATAGATCTTCTTAATATTTGTTAATCATAAAACTAATTTATATGTATATATATATATGAATTCGTTATTTATGATAACTTGGTATGAGAAAGCAAAACACTAATTTTTTTGAGAAAAATTATTTAGAGTTATAAACTTATTTTTATCTTGAAGTTTTTTGAACAAGGGGATAATTGAATAAAAATGAATCTGATATTTTAATATAATATACTTGTTACAAACTGCTATAAATTGCTATAAATTGATAAAATCACTAAAAATTGTTACAATTGCTTATATATTGTAAATATGGATTTAGATAGTCTATAATAAGATTTACTTAACTAATTAGTATAATATAAACTGTGAAGAATATCTAAGAATAAGAAACACATTATCTCTTTTAAGATATATATATGATCATGAAACATCAGAAATGTGATGCTCTCATATTTAGAAAAATACTTGAAGAGAATCCAAGAATCTTTCTAAAAATAAATATATTAGTATGTATGAAAAGTTATAAAAATAGTAAAGAGTCCTATCCTATTAGAAAAAAAACAAATTATATATATTGTGATGTATGTAACTCCCTAATATTTATACCTGAAAGATATATAGATTTTTATTACAATTAAGATAACCATTTTAAGAAATATATTACTAGAGATATTATTTTAAATGGACATGTAAAAAGAAAAGAAATTCTCCAATCTATTGATACAAAAGAATTTATGATTGGTAATATAAACAATATATATTAAAATAAGAAACTAAACTAATACCTTTATTTTATTAGAACTTAAATAGAAAAGAAATGAAATTAATTAACATGCTGATTATATCATATAACTTTTATACTAAAAAATTATTATAACAAAAAGGTTATGTATTTCTTTTTAGTAGTGAGATAAATTGATCTACTATGTTAAAATAGATATAGAATCCCAATTATTATTATAATACTGAGGAAAATCTCATTAGTATATGGTTTATTAAAAAAAAACTGTTAAGACAAAATGACATAAAGATTTATATTAGGTCTTGTAACTCATAATACAGATAATCTACATCTAGATTATTCTGATAAAAGATTTATTGACTATATTAGCATTATTTTATAAAGCTAATTCTAAAGTTATCTATAAATTTTTTAGATTATGATTGAAGTAATATTTTTTTTCTAATGTTATTTTGTTAAAATAAAATAATATATTTATCTCATAATAATGCATTTAAGTATGTATAACATAAATTAACACATTTTCAATTTTTGTTAAAATGCATATGATATAATAGATAATACTTTATTTATGCAACTACTATATGTGCAATAAAATATTTTTATAGATAAAGCAATTATCTAAAAATATTTCTAATTTTTCCTTATAATATTTAGTAAAATAGCATAGCATTTATTAATATATATATTTACTTCAAAACTTCTACTATATTCTAACTAGATCATATGTATATAATGTTATTAAATTTTACTCCTAAGTAGTCAAGTGAGTAAAATAAAAAAATCTATATAAATAATTTTTAACACTTTTTTAAATATTAAGATTTTTAATGCATTTTTTACATACCCTTATTTTTGAAAACAAAATTTTAGTATAAAAGTCTATTACATATTTTTTTACTTCAATTTCAATATGAACTCAGGTTCAGAAAAGATATGAATAGAGAAATTAGAATATATTTAAAAGAAAAATATATAAAATTTGAAATTATAGATTTTTAGTATAATTATCTAACAATAAAATTATTTCAAAATCCAATCAGAAAATGAAGATTTTAATTATTTTATAGAAATATTAAAGAATATAAAAAATGAAATTAATGATATTAAGTATAAAATCATTACAGAATATTAATCAAGTAATTTATATTATTTTTATTCTTTACACATAATAGAAATAATATAATGAATATGTTGTCTAGATATTAATAAGTGTAATGCAATTAAAAAAGTAATATATTATCAGTGAGAATCTCTTCTATTATACTTATAATGATTTAAGGTTAGTTAATTTTGATTAGAATAGAATTTTGTATAAAAAATAATAATGAGGTCTTTTTGAATTTTATTAATTTATTTTTTATTTTTAAATACAATTTATTAAAAATGAGCTATTTTTATTAAAAGATATGAGTTCTTATAAGGAAAAATTTGAAAAAGAAATAAATTAGAAAATTTTAACATTAAAGAATATAATATTTTTAAAAGATAAATCAAAATAATTAATATATTAATTTCTCATTTTAGAATTATAATCACATGGTTGATAATTAAAATTTTTAATTAAAAAAAAGATATATTAGTATATAAACATATTCTTATAACTATAAGTAAATTAATATTGATAAAATATCAAATAATGATCTATTATATATTAGTATAATAGACCTTAATTCTAAAAATATAATATATTGAAAAGTAATTATGAATCTCTTGTTATATATATATTTTTATTTTTTTTTGATGAAATTAGCAACTGGTATTATATTTTTATATAATAATTATTTTTTATATTTATAAGAAGAAAAGACTAATATAAGAAACTTAAGTAAAAATATAAAAGTAAAGAAAATTTATGACGATTTTATATTAAAGAGAAATAAAGTTTATAAATTATAAAATTCGTATTACCTTTAAGAGATATAGTAATGTATGATCAATGAATTAAAAATAATCATATTAAGAAACATGTAATTAGTGAAATTATTAATATTCTTTTATAAAAGATTAAGATAAATATACTTTGAAGAGTTTTTGGGAAATCTGAGAATATATTAATAGAAATTATAATTTATTTAATAAATATAACTATATATCATTTATTTTGTAAATATTTATTAAGTTAACCTGCACAAAAACCATTTTTTAACTAAGAAAAAGGTGGGATAATTCTGCAGATTTTTTTTGGATTTTTATAAAAAATGTTAGATTTATTTTTGTTAGATTTATATGATTATATATTATTTTATGTAGTTGATTAATACAGAGATACTTTTTAATATACTACTTTTTCATTAAATATATAAAATTTCTAATAAAATAGAATTATTAAACTTAAATTTTTTTGTTAGATTTATATTATAAAATAGAATATTTTAAGAAAAATTAGAATAGTTAAACTTATATTTTTATTAGACTTTATATAAAAAAATATGTTTTTTATTAAGCTAAATTATATAGAAACAATTCCTAATATATAAATTTTCATTAAATTTATTTATGAGAGACTTAGAATAATTATTAGACTTAAATTTTCTGTTAGACTTATTTAATAGAATTTTATTAGACTTAAAAAACTGTTAGACTTATTTATGAAATAATTAGAACTATTAGACTTATTTTTATAAGACTTAAGAAAACTATTAGACTTATTTATAGGTAATATAAACTGTTAGACTTATTTTTATTAGACTTAATTTATTAATATAATTTTAATAAGCTAATTCATATAAAATCAATTTTTTGATATATAAATTTTTATTGTACTTAATAAATATAACCAAAATTTTGATATAGAAAATAAGATTCTAAAGCTTTTAGAATCTTTTTTAATATAATAAAAAATTTGATATACTTTTTAAAGTTCTAGAAGCTTTATACAATCTATTAAAAATTAAGATTCTAGAGCTATTAAAAGTTAATCTAATATAATAAAAAAATCAATATAGTTTCTAAGCTTAGAGAGATTCAAATATAATATAATAGGTATTTTAGATTTTTAATTCTAAATCTTCATCTTTCACATTATGTTTTTATTTTTATTTTTATTTTAATATACTTATTAATTTAAATTTAAATATAAAAATAATAAAAATTAGTTATTTTAATATAATAAATATAATAAACTTTATTTTATTTTTTTAAAATTATTAAATATAAATATTATAAGATTTTTTTTTACATGTGATAGCTTTGTATAATCTTTATTAAAAGTAAAGTAAAAAATTACAAATTACAAATAAGAGAGTATAAATATTTCTATTTAGTAAGACCAAATCAAAATCAACTTTGCATTGTTTTAGACTAACCTACCCTAAACTAATTTAAAATAAGCTTAACTATCTAGTATTAAGAGTCTGATTATTATCGATTCAAAAATTTGACCAATTAGAATTAAAGTGAAAAGAATAGTGAAAAGAAGGTGGGATAATAAAAGAATGAGAAATAAGATCAGAAAAGCTAGTAAACATAATAGTAGTTTTATGTTTGACAAGAGATATGTTATGATTAACCTTAAATTGATTGAAAGAGAAACAATAATTAAGCCAGAATAATTTAATCTTAATATGTGTAAAATTGTAAGTTGAAAAGAGTAAACTAAAAATAAGTAATTTATTATTGATTGTTTGATGTAACTTCTTATAAAATGAAGAGGATACTATGTCTTTGATAAAATCTACAAAATTAAAGAAGAAATTAGTTGAGCTAAGATTCTAAATGTCTATAGATATAATGCTTGAAATATTAAAGTGAGAATTAAGTTCAGATAGATGTTGTGAGAGGAATGCAATGGTATTCAAAATAATATCATTGAGATGATTTGAGATAGTTTGACATTGTCATATGTAATTAAAAGTTTACAAACCAACCTAGCATTTAGAATAAGGTCATGATAAATTATATAATTTAGAATGATATTATTTGAATAGCTCAAGTATTAGAAGAAGCTCTAATAAGTGTTTGACTTTGAATTTGCAGATAGAGGAAGCATTATATAATATGACTGAGGAACTTTCATTATTATTAAGAATAAAAATAATGCTAATTTAATCTATGTTTAATTAGAAATACTTTTGGAAGTGTGGAAGTAATTGGATGTTAAAAATCAATAGATTGGAGAAAGTATTTAACAAAGTGTCTTAGTGGCATTAGAATAACTTGGTTATCAAATATAAGCATATAATTATATTTAAGTTCTGATAGCTTGAGGATTGTAATAGGCTTATTATTTTAGTGAGTTTATCAATTTTATTATTGTAGTAATCATCAGCATGTGCTTTAACTTTATGAAATGTAATAGTAATATTTTTGTCTTTAAGTAGGTAAAAAAGTAGACACCAAATAGAATAATATAAAATTTTAAATATGAAATTGTAAGTAAAAATATATGTAAGAAAATAATTCATTTTTGAGTGAGAGGAAATGGTGACTTGTGAGTCTGTAAAAATATTAATATTAGCATTAACCAATGAAATAAAAATAGTAGCTAAGACAGCTACTAACTTTGCTAAAGAAAAAGAAAATTGAGAAAGGGAAAGTGAAGCATTAAAAGAGTAAAAAGGTTCTAAAAGATCAACTTATAACTATGCAACTCTATACAAGAAGCAAAACTACCTAAAAATTTAAAAGAAAACTATTAGTATAGAACAAAAGGTTAGTTGATTGTAAATATAAAATTGACAAATTTTCTAATTGATTTGCTATATTAGAAGTAAATATAGAGAATTGTTAAAAGTCTCTAAACATCACTATTTAGATGTGATTTAATATTAGCAATTTTATGTAATTTAGCAATTCTACATCATATAATGTTTTGAACCTTGTTTACATAAATTGTACTTTAAAAATACATTTTAAAATGGTGATGGTAATTTTTAGAAGGATAATTCTCAGCCTCACAATATGAAGCAGGCAAAAAATTTTCATGCAGAAAATGATATGCATGTTCTTTCATAGCTCATTTAAGTCTAAATATCAGCCTGATCAAAAATCTGTAGGTTGATGTCAAGGAAAGCATCTGTAAAAGAAAAAAAATATCTTCTAACATGCTAACAAGAGTGGCATATTAAGAAGTCATAGAGAGAAATTTTAATATATATTATCAAAAATTTGGTCGATAGTATGCTACAACGAATTTGAGCTATTATTGAAGCAAATGGAGGCTTGACTAAGTACTGATTAATTAGTATGAAATTTATTTATATGTCATTTTTAATAAATATTTAATAAATTATTTAATTAAATTTTAAAATTTTAAATGATTTATTGAACTAAAAAGCGTTTAGAGACTTTTGGCAGTCTCTATATATAGAAGAAACAAAGTTATTAGAGAAAGAAGAAGGTTCAACATTAAAGAATAGATCTAAAAATACTTTGTAATTAAAAAGAGCTATTTCAAAAATCATGTAAGAAGATAAAGAACATAGATAGCTGATATTACAGGTAAGCAATGCATGTAAAAACGAACATAAAGGAAGTAAAACTTTAATAAAATATAAATTACGTTTATTTCTCATATTGGAGGATATAAATGTAGAATTGTCATTAATAGAGCAGTTATTGCATACAATGAGAACCATTTTTTATGAAATTTTTGCTTGAAAGTAAAAATATTGAATGTGAACTATGTTGGATTCAATTTTGAGTACTTTGTCAACTATGGAAGAGTTTAAGAGAAGATACTAAATTAATTGTGAAATGTGTTATACTTTTTATATGAATAGGTGGTCTATTTCAAATCATACTGTCATGTAGATGTTGATATTGTGATGGAATATTTCTATTAGATTATCATGCAATAATTTATTTTGAAGTTTGATAAACTATGTAGATAGTATAGGAAGGATAAGAATAGTTGATGAGTACTTGAGATCTGGAAGTGTAAAAAAGGCTATTCTATCTGAAGTAGTTATCTGATTGATAAATAACAGGTTCTTCTTTCTTAATTTGTCAGCCAATTTCTTATATAGTGTTAGATTATATATATTTATTAGGAGAACATATTTTCTAATAATAGTGTTATCATTTGTTTGACTATTTGCGATCATGATATTGAAGGATTTTAAGTTTGATAAAAGAGTAGACTATCAGTCTTTAAATTTGTAAGAGGAGTCATAAGGTCATGTAGCAAGTGATGATTAGACTAACCATTTGTTAAGTTGAAGTTGACAATTATTAATCGAAGTAGTGATTCTCAATAAACCTTTATCATTGATCATTTTTGTAAAGTTAGTGACTTTTGCTTGGATTTGTATAAAAAATAGATGAATTATATTATAAAATAGCAAAGAATAAATTATAACTGGTGGAATACTTTTAGTTAAATTCATTATCAATCAAAAATTTTTTTGTAAGATCTTATGATTCTGTCATAGAATTTATAGTCAAGAAAGGTCAATTGTAAATAGTATAAAATATATAGTAACAGAACTGAATTAAAAATAATTTTGAGTTATTTGTTCATGATGTATTTATTTTTCATGTTAGAGTAGCGACAGTTATTTTATTGTATACCTATTGATAAATAAATGAGCTATTCAGTAGTAATGAGATCTAGATTCTTAAATAATAAGTTAAGAATTTAAAATCTAAACGTAATCTATTTTTCATTATAGATAAACTTAAAATGTACTGGATTATTAATAGAGATTGATGTCAGGTGGACTAATTGATAAAAATATTGTTGAATTCATAAAAGTTATCTGCAATAGACAAAATTGACTCTAAGTTATCTTTAGATTTACTAATATATAGTGTATTATCTATATAAGCAAGTGTAAAAATGTTTGTTGAGACTGAGATCATCATTAAAAAGTTAATATTAGAATGTCATTTTGCAGTAAAATTGTAATCAAGTGTTGTATTTTATGACATAACAGAGGATCATAATAGATATACCATAAAATTGGAGAAATAATTTCTCCTTGATTGATTCCTAAAAATACAGAAAATAAATCAGTATTATCATATGTAATAAAAATATAATTTAAAATAATTCAAAAATAGCTAAGCTACAAAGTTCAAAAAGCATATAGAAGTTTGAGGCGAATGAGCGCATAAATGAACATTGCTAAATTTACACAATAATATGCTTTAGACATACTTAAAATAATATTTAAAGATATTTGTTATTATTGGAGAGATGGTTATATTTGATATTATTCAAGATATAAATCAGTTCAAAAGTAAAGCGAAAAGGTAACCTAGTGAAGTTGTGACCTTTAAGAGCATTTTTTTTGATAAAGTATCTAAGAAATGTTTGTTGATTAATTTAACTAATACTTTGTGTGAGTATTCTAATAACATAATAGGACGAGTATTGTTAAGATTATATTTTTATAGAATATAAATATTATAAGATTTTAAAATATTTTATAAATAATTTTATACTTAATATTTAAGGTTAATAAAGAATTATTAGTTAATTAGTTTTGTTGAAATTTTTTGTAATCAGAAATCTTTAACTCAATTCTGATTTTAATTATGTATTTGAATTAATTAACAGATTTTGTGATTAAAATCTGAATCATCAGAAATGAAAAATTATTATATTATAATATATATAATTTAAAAATTATAAATTTAACAGTATTAAAAAAATAAAAATAAGAAAAAAATGAAATAATTATATTATTTTATTATTTAATACCTGATAATTTTTTAATTTCAATTGATTGCAACTTAATTACATTATAAAAAAATTTAATTATACTATAAGTTGCAACTTAATTATACTATTTTTTTAATTATAATACCTATCTTTATTTTTAATTACATTATCTTTTTTACTATTACTTTATCTTATATTATTCAATTTTAAAAATTTTTATTATTATAATTTATTTAAATATAAAGTATTCTTTAAATATTAATATTTATAACTTAAAAATTATATCTAATATTTTATATTTGCTTTATATTATTTTATATTAAAATATTTATCTAAAATAAAAAAATTAATATAATGTTAATTATTATCAAATTATAATTATTTATTTTTTTATAAAATGATATATTTAATATATAATTTTAAATTTTGTTTTATATAATATTTTAATAAAAAAAATAAATACTAAAAAAAATTAAATTAAATAAATAATTTTAATTTATTTATACAGTCAACTCTTGTTATAACGAACTCTTGATATAACGAATTTTTTGAACAAATATAATAAAAATACTCTTATTATAGCGAATTGGTCAATCAAATCTCTTAAAATCTTCACTATAGCCTTATAGCGAAGTTGAGGTCTAGGACATAGAGTTCGTTATAATAAGAGTTGACTGTACTTTAAATTTTATTAATTATATTTATTTTATCTTATTAAACTTTTATTTACTAATATAATATATACTAATATTTATTTTTATTAATCAAAAAATTTTATTATAATGATTTAAATATAATTTTATAATAACTATTAAATTATAAAAATTTATAAGTAAATTTATTTACTTATTATTATAAATTTTCTTTTAATTTACTTTATAAAAAATTTTATAAATAAATATTATATTATAGTAATCTTTATTTTTTAATTATATATAATAAAAAAATTTAAAGTTTCTTATAAGCTAAAAATTTTTATATTGAATTTTTATCATTAATCTTTGATAATCTTAATAAAATTTATTTTTAATAATATATAATATTATAAAATTTATTATGAAAAATACTTTATTATTACAATTTTTATAATTTATTAAAAAATTTAGTAATAATAAAATTATTTAATTATTATAAATTTTAATAAATAATATTTTTTAATAAAATTAATTAACTTATATATTTGTTTATATTTTAATATAATAATTATATTATTAAAATTAAGACTTTTTTTAAATTTATAAGTAAAAATTTTCTTTTAAATAATTTAAAAAATAATGTATATAAATATTATTTTTTTATTTATATAAAATAATATATATAAAATTTATATATTGATATATTAATTATTTAAATTAGATTATTATATAAAAATATGAATTTTTTCCTTATAATATAATTATATTATAAAAAAAAAACTATTAAATCTTTTAACCAAGAAAAAAATTACCTTATCAATAATATAAAAATATTAATTTTATTTAGATTTATTTTTAAAAAAAAATATATTTAAAAATAATTTGTTATTTATTAAATAAATATTGTATTTAATATTTTAAGAAATAAAATTAAAAGTTATAAATTTGAATTCAAAGTATAAAAAAAAAATCTATGTAATTTTACAAGTAAAAGATTTATAATATAAATACTTATTGTAGAATTTGTTATTAATACTTATATTCTATGTGAAAAAATATAATTATTTTTTTAATAGTTTTTAAAAATTTAAAGCTTTTAATAGATAGATTTCTAATCTTAAAAATAAGTATAATATAAAAAAAACATATAATTAAATAAGATAAATTGATAAGTACATCACTAGAAAATTAAATTATTAAGGATTATGATTTAAATAATATTTTAATTATGAAGTTTTATATACAGTGGTGTGCAAAAAAAATGACAATTTTTAAAATTACGATCGTTACACAACCACTTTATCAATCGAAACGT
>CAJVPP010001610.1:0-18901 GCA_910592005.1 Funneliformis mosseae | reverse complement strand
ATTTTGCATTTTCCTTTCAAAAGCTCTACTTTTTAGGTTAAAGCTTAATATGATTGGTACTTCAATCAATATCTCTTGCAGTTATTACTGGAGGATTTTACTATAATAAAAAGATGAAATTCTTGGACAAAAATCATCATGATTTGATAATCCCGATTTAATGATCACTTTGTTGGTCTCTATTTTGAGTTTTATGTTGGTACTTCGAGTAGAAAATGATTATGTTTTGTCACAGAACATTTTCATTGTAGTTTACATTACGGCTAGATGTTTAGATGGTTAGTCCATTATTTTATTCGTTTAGAATTTTTTTTAAAAAATAGAGTACTGATTGGATTGGTGGGAAGATCTGCGAAAATTTTGCCTTTTGGTACTTTTGCTCCTTCACTTTTTTTTTAGCTAAATCTGGAATTCATTGAAAGTTTTTTTTTGGCTCATGACATATGGGCGTTTGTAAAAATACAAAAAAAATATTTATTTACCTCTAAAACTTAGTTTAAATTATTATTGTTTCTAATAAACTTTTATATATCCATTAAATTCATAAAGATTATCTTACCGTTAAGGTTAGATGGAAACCTAGATTCCTCCTTTTCTATTGACAAACGCCCAAGGTACATTTTATAACAATTAGTGACGCTAATATTTGGTCTGGTGGATCCCTAACAAATAAATCCCGTTTATGAAGCAATCAAACATATTGATCTTGTAATTTAAAATATTATTTTAAAATTTAAGTTGATTAATTGAAATTTTTATAATCGGATGTATTTAAACAAAGGTTAAAGTTATGTAGACATTCTATTGCAAGCCACTACAGATTATTTTGTTTCGCAAGTATCAGAGTTTTTTTGGTTTTCATTTCAGGAGTAGGGATTGAACATTTCGTTTTTGATATTCTCTAAAAAGTTTATTTGATTATTTAATTTAATTTTTTTTTTATTTTTTTCTTTTTTTTAAGCGATTTTTTTTCTTTTTTTTTAAGATATACAATTTATATTATTTTATTTGGACAGGTTGGATGTTGCAGGTCGTAAAGCAATGCTCTAGTTAAAAAATTTTTTTTTAATAACCTTTTGCAGAAAAAAAATTTTCACGTTCACAAGTTTCAAACTAGTACGTTTTCCAAAAATCATGAGGAAAAAAAGCGATCTATTATCTTCTAAGCTATTTACTGTAATAACACGTTTCAATTCTAAAAACAGTGACAAAAGCTGTAATACAATTTTCACCGGCATATGTAATCTCAAATGAGAACGGCAATAAGTTTATGTGAAGAATTTTATTGTTTTTCTTTTTAGAAGTACCATTTAAACAATCAATCTTCTAATATATTGTTATCATCGAATGTTCTATTATATCAATGAAATTTCAAAGAAAAAAAAAAATGATGTTTCATAAAGTTATGAAAATCGGAAAATTTATTCAGTATTAAACGAGTCGAAATGAGCGCTCTTTGAATTTTAACTTCCACCTTTCATTTAAATGATAATAATGATTATCCATTACTGGATGTAAAAGATAAGATTATCTATTGTATTGAAATATTTTGTAAAATTTTATGCAATTTATTTAAATTATAATATAAACTTCAATAAAAAAAAAAAAAAAAATTATTAAAAAACTATATATATATTTTTATAATGTTAATAATTTATCTATGTAAAATACTGTAATTTTGATTTGTTGCCGTAGTCTGTCAAATTTGTTCTGCGTTGCCACACTTCAATTGACTCACATCACTTGCTGACTTTGATCGCCCTTGTTCATTTCCTAAAAAAATTACATATCGTACTTCCAGTCTGAAAATGGAAACTAAAAAAAAAAAATTTCGATATAATTGCTGCGGTCCGCAGTGATCTAACCGACTAAAAAAAATGAAATAAAAAATCATTTTAAGAAAAAATGAAATCAAAAGAAATCGAAATCTCTCGATTAGTGCGCCCGACCCGTAACTAAAATAAAAAAATAAACCGACTCACCTGATACTGCGTAAGTTTTCCGATCCGAAGAGGATCTAAAGAAAAGAAAGGGTGCAAGATTTTTGGAAATATCGCTCAATCGCTGTTGCCTGAAGCGATCGAATCCGGAAATTAAAAAAAAAAGTCGAATGATTGCTGAAAATAATTTAATCGACAGCCACGATCAGGAATTGTTAGCTTATCTCAACGAAACTGAACAACCTTATCGCGTACCGAAATAGTTTTCCTGATCGAGCGGAAAAGAAAAATAAGGAAACGAAAAAAAAAGCGTACAATTTAAAATTTTTTAGTTATTTTAGACAAATAAAAATTTTTTAATTTTTATATTATTTTTCTTCCTTAATGTATCTTTTAATAGATTTTCTTAATCATTCCAATTTAATTATAAAGGGAAAATTTATTTAAAATAAAAGAGATATATATATATTTTTCAAAAAAAATTGATATTTTCCAAAAATATTGCGCCCTTTTCTTTTTAAATTTTTTAGTTTTCAGGAGTGATTGAATATTTTTTTCGCCTTTGGTTTAATTTCTATTTATCCTTTTTTTTAATTATCAATTATTTTATTTTTTATTTTTTTTAGATTCTTTTCGGATTCATGAGATCTGTGGCAAGACTTTTATTTTTATTTTATTTATGTTATATTTTTTCATTTTCATTTTCTTTTAGACCGGTTTTTAGGCGATTTCTTTCGGCATCAATAAGGTTGCCGGGCAAAACCCGGAGGTTTCGACAGGCGAAATCAAAACCCGTCTAAACGTTTTTGCCAAATATTATTATTAAAGGCAAAATTGCGAAAGTTTCGACGGATGATAAAATCCATCGAAACCAAAAATTTATTATTTTGTTTTACGAGATGAACAAATCGTACATAGCAAAGATCACTTTCTTTTATAATATCATATATTTATATATTTATAAAGAATATGAAAAAAAAATTCAAAAAATTTACATATCGAAATTGAATTATTTATTTTTCATCAAGTCCAGTTACATCATTTACCTCCCATATTTTCTTCATTTAAACTCATGACAGTATTCTTCTTTTTCATCCATTAAACTTTCATTTGAACATTCGGATTTAAACCCAGATATATCCAATTCGAATTTAAATCCGGATACAAAGCACAAAACCGGATTCTCATGCAGCACAATGAATTAGAGCGATTCATCTATTATGACTAGCATTGAAGTTTATCTTTTTATAGGATTTTATATAAGATAAATTAAAAGCGCCGAGATCGTAATATTATCATGTAACCGCGCCGGTATATGATATGTATGCTTTAAAAGAACTATTTGATCTGTACAGGTATTGAAATAAAGATTCGATAATTTGGATTTAAATCCGGATCCGATTTTTAAAAATTAAATAAATCCGGATATAAAAATAAACCATCATCTTCTTCATAAGGTAATTTTTCTAATTCTTCAACAAGTACCAGTGCTTCCAAATTGTATTATTTTGGAAACTTTGTTCTAATTTAAAATAAAAAGCAAAAAAAAAAAAAATCGTTTTTATCTTCTACAGTGTGGTACAATAAACCTGTTAAAACCGTCAAATTCGCAAAGTTGTTATCGAAACTCAATTTCTGAAAAGTTTCGACTTTTGCCAAAATGGGTTTAGGGTTTTTTCCCCGCAACTCTAGGCATCAAATACAAAGGTGGTGGTCGTTCGTTAAGTTACGCCTCAAGCATTTCTAATTCTTATGAATATCCTCAAACTTATTGCGCCTTATGTAATACTTTAGAAAGATTAACCGTGTTCGTCAATACGTAGCTTTATAAAACTAGGACTATTCAAATTATTGTGTTGTTTATTGGTGATTTACTTTAAACAATTTTTACAAGATGTTTGATATCTCTTTCTGATAATTTAGGCGTCCTACCAGTTGCAGAGTGACTTTAGTTTGCTTTTACTTTTTAATTGTCCGGACCCGACCCACAACGGTTCCCTTTTCCCAGTTTGTAATTATACCATAAATGGTTGTTTTAGGATGAAGAAAGTCTTCAATACTTCATTCACAATAATCTCCGTCGCCAAGATCGACAAGGTCGGATATTTTAATCGGGGATGTAGCACATTAAAAAGTTGAATGAGAAATCATAAATAATAACACGATTTTTTTGAATGAGTGGGTTAATTGTATTAAAGGAGATATTTGTAACTAGCATATTAAATATTACGATTATCGATATTTTAGCGATCTTCGAGAAATTGGAGGGTTCGAGCAAATTGGAAAAATTCTGATAAACATTTAGTATTAAAACCTTTTTCATATCGTTACGACGCAACAACAATTAGATAAATCGTTCATGAGGTAGTTTGACGTTGCACGCCTCGGAATTCAGAATATTTTGAAATCTTGTTTTGCTAGTTCAAACGTTTGATTTTCATTGGTAATTAACATCTTTAGTTCATAAGTTGAATTTTGATTTGACCAAATCAATATGAGATTTATTTTTCTCTAATTAGGAAATCAGAATAATCAATTATTGATCATGATATATGCTAATTCTTAGAGATGATAATGGTCACGGTCATAATCGGTCGTAACCGTGATCGGTCAAAGGCTTCTGATCGACCTGTTGAACGACCGATTCTGACCGATTTTGATCAACCGATTGACCAACTGACTTGAGACTGAACCACCATGTTTTAAATAGTATTAAAATTAAGAAAAACAACATTTTATTTTAAAGTCCACGATAATGCTACGCCACTAAATAAAATGACAAAGTAGTTTTAAAAAATTCCATGCTAGAATTGTTAAAGCAAGAATCAAAATTACAATATTTGGCTAAATTAAACTTTCTATTAAGCCAAAACTGCACAATTATTTTATTATTAACCGGCCGGTCAGTTAAAATCGGTTAGTTAGCCGGTCGGTCGGTCAAAGGCTTTTGACCGACCGTTGACCGACTACGACCGATTGTTATCCCTACTAATGCTGGTATACATTGATGATATAGTTAATATAAAACTTTAGGAGAAAATAATCCTCTGACTTAGAGGCCTGCAGTGGGCAGGGTTCAAAGTACCAGCCTGATTTTTATAATTCTGGCAAAAATTATAATTTAGTTGATTGAGCTTGCTGATACCGATCATTTCTAATTTTGTCGCGTTACATTATTTTAAATATTTTATTATTATTCTTTTTTTTTTTTAAAAAAAAAAAAAGAAAAGGGAAATAAATGTCAAGAAAAAAAAGCATTTTAGCTGTATTTTAATGAAATTATTAACACACGAGAAATCAACATTAGAGCGTTTTTTAGATTTACATAGTATACTTCAATAAATCTTTTTTAGATTTTATGTTCAATAAAATTTGCAAATTAAATATATCAATATACAGTATATTACTATTTTTGGTTTTTGTAAAATAAAATAATATTGAATTTAAATTTCGCATCGCCAAAATAGCATAAATTAATTATACTGGGTCGAGTACAAGTTTTCATATTATTAATTCTGGGCCTGGGCGGGCTTCAAAATTTAGGCTTATGCAGGCTTCTACTCTGACTACAAAGATGCTTTCAATTTTCCAGATATTTTATTAGAAGGCATCTACCTTAAATTTATACTTACGAAATTGTTTTGATATTACGTTGTCATTTGTTTTGATACTATTGCAGATGATTATTCATCGACAAGTTCATCATCTCTGCTCAAAAAATCATCCTTTCCTATTGTTTTAAAACTTATTTGATTTTTCGGGAAGTCAACAATGACAACATGACATATTTATTTGCATGAATTTCTAACCTTTTAAAGTTTAAATTAAAAATATAAATAAAAATTAACTTTTGAAAAGCTTCGAATTTTTGTTCGTTTATCGGATTAAAGCTGCTATTATCTTTTAATAAAAAATTATTGATCCCCCCCCCCCCCCACGTTTTTATTCTAATTAACGACTTACTATTTAATGTTTCCACGATAATTTATCAATTTTATAAATGAAAATTTAATGAACAAGTCTAGATTTGCTTACTGAATCCACGACTAATCAGTTAGTCCTCACAAATAGACAACTATAAATAATTATTTTTGATCAATAAATAAATAAGTTATGACTTTTTGTTTAGTGAATTTTTAAAAATCGTCATAAATTTACAAAATAATTCTCTCTCTCACTACAAATTAAATTAATTTATGTTAATGGAAGGAAAAACTTTAACTTTGATTTTTGATCATAAAATATTTAAAAACTATTAGAACGTAGTACCTTACTTAATATTAGTGTTGTATTTCATCATTTGTCTCTTTTTTGGTTTACCTTAAAAAAACTGATGATCAATTTTTTTTCTCGTTTTTAGTATATACCATTATTATTTCTATTAACCACTTCAAAAGATAAGAAATTACTAAAAGGGGAACTGATTCAATTTGATTTTTATGGAAATGAGTGAAAGCTAATAAATATTACTAACCATTAATAAAAAAAATTCCCACAATATAAATAAATTATATACTGTTATCGAATAAAGTTTTTCAGCATTTTAATGACGATGTTACTAAAAAGGTGATCCGACAAAGCAATTACCTAAGCCAACAATTAAACCAAATGAAACAAACACATTTTCTTTTTGTAAAAATTTTTTATCCAACCGCGATAAGAACTAACAATTGAAACCAATGATTTTGAAATTTTCAACGCATAATCGATCTGGTCACCTATCTCTAGCCAATCAAAATTTTTCTGACACGAACGTGTAAAACTTATAAAGCGCAGCATGTCTGAATCATAAGCAAGATTATCCAGAAAAACAGGGTCACTTCTTTTTTAAGTATATTCAGAACGCCACCAACGATTCCAACTGTAGAATAAAGAAATCTGCAAACTTGATTCTTTATACAAGAGGTATTGATTGATATGCTAAATCAATCGGAAAGAGTTTCTCAGAAGTAGAGCTTTTGGAAGGAAAATGCAAATTTTTTTTTTATGCATGCAAGACTCCTTATCACAGAATTAAGGTATGACAATATCACCGTTTGATATATATAAATGATCGAAATTCGAATCTTTTGATAACCATAAAAAAAATAACATAATTATGTATTCCTATGATTCTTACAGTATACTCTTTATTTAAAATACAAGAATATCCATTCCACCAACCAAGCAAACTTAAATTATGTTACGAAATCGACCATCACAAAATCTCATGGTTCCGGTAGAATATCCACCAAAGGATGACTTTGAAAACAATAGACAGTTAAATGTAATTGCGAGAGCCATATTGCTTGACGAAAGTCTTGTTCAATTATGGAATCTTGTCATATCGGGAGCATTACTAATCCTATTTCCTCCATCCCCACCACCTGGATGGCTTTGCCCTACTGCCGACGATGTAAAATTCCGCCTCACCAAACTTATCGAACTAGGGTTTAAGCTCGACGATAATTCCATAGTAGACGCCTTACAGATGTTCGAAAATAAGCTGGATATTTACGGCGATATCTTTTGGAATGTTTTCACCACAATTCGAAGCGGTGAATCTAATTTTTCACTTCTTTTCGGTCTTTTTAAAGAGGCTTTTGAGCCATCAAGGGGTCTCAAAACATCATTGTTTTTAAATTTCCTAAAATCAAGGTGTGTGAGCATCAAAGGATAAACTTACCTTAAAATTTTAATTTGATGACTACACTACCCTTATATCGAAATTTATATTAAATTCGATTAACACAACCTTTGATTAGAACATTTAAGGACGTTCTCAACACTGACTAATAAGTTATGATTGGGTTTAAAAAAAAAAAAAAATACAAATCAATTCAATCACATTGATTGTATCAATAAGATCGGGTGAAATTTTTTAGTTGTATTTTGACATTTTAGAAACAAATTGTTTATATGGAAAAAAAAAATAATATTTCAAGTGCCCTAGTAAAAATAATTTATATAAGCATAAATATTTACTGTAAGAAAATTCATAGTTGATCTTTTTTAATAATAAAAAAAAATAGAAAAATCGTTTAGGTGTTTTCTATATATGTGATTACATTGCTTATTAAATTAATGTAATTTATTATTTGAAAATGCCTAAAGTAAAAATAAATATGTACAAACAATCCAATTTACCAAAAGTATTCTCACTTGATCGTAAGATTATGTATGTGAACAGGTGATTTTACGTTAATAATCGCCCAACGAAAGTTTCAAGATTGAGATAATAAGGCAGCTACATCGACCTAAAGAAAATCTCTAGCTTTTTTTCGGAGATACAGTGTTATGAAATAATAGTAACTTTTAATGATAGTAGTCATAGGCCATAACTTCAAACTTTTACCATCGAAGAATTCAAATATTATCTTTTGAATCTTGGAATGCGAAATTTTATGTATTTAAATTTGTCGTTTTAGAATCTCAGAGTACTATCTCAACTAGATCGGAACAAGTCTAACATAACCATTAAATTAGAAGTTTGTAGTGATGCTGAAAAATCACAGGTGATTTCTTTTGTTCGAGTCCTTGTACATCTTTTTATTTCAAATTATAATAAATTAAATATTAAAAATTACCCACCATCATTTGTTTGGTAGTAAATCCTGTCATACTATTTTTTCCATATTTAATCTCATTCTTTGAACTTTAAATCGTGTATGTCCAAAGAAAATGCCTGCTTAAGTCCAAATGTTGAAGCTTGACTTAATAATATTACAACTCGAACCCGTCCCAGTATAATTAATTAATGTTATGCTAATTGGCTATGCGAAATTCAAAAATTCAAAAATAATATTTATATTACAAAATACCAAAAATAGTAATATATATATCTTTTTTACAAATTTTTATTGCAAATAAAAAAAATTATTGCAGTGTAATATGTTACTATTTATCGTTGATTTCTCTTGTGTGACAATAATTTCATTAAAATACAGCCAAACTTAATCTTTTCTGCTTATTTTTTTCGACATTTAATTCTCAGATTTAAACTTGTTTTAATAAAATATTTCAATAACGTAACGACAAATTTAGAACGATCGGCAAAAATTGTTTGCTAATCCTAATAATTCTCTAAAAAAAATTATTCATTATGAATTTATAACAATTAGACAAATTTAACCGATAAAATGTTAGAACAACATGAGAAGATTATTTTTAACGGTATACTTTTACAAAATACGATAAAAAATTTGAAGTTATTGTCCGTTCAAGTGAAGATGACTAAGGATCGGCACGAAATTTATTTTCAATTCACATTATAACGAAAATAATATCCCTAAATCACCGGCTTTCTGCGGGCTACTTTATTTTAGATTTGTAACAAATTATTAAAATTATCCTTGCCCAACATGGCTTACCATAGCTATGCTTCTTTTAGTTTTTGAATTTTGTAGAATTACAAAATTCCTTGTTTTAAACGAATGAACTAAATTTTTTTTTTTTTTTTTAAAAAAAAAAAAATAAAGGATATGAACTGAAGTATTAAAATTATGCATAGCAAGCAAGTTACAGCAGAATAATTTATTATTTTGAAATTACTAATCATAATACACGATAAATCTAACCGAACATCACTCCCTTATTACTTTAATGACCTGAAATACTTCACATCAATATCAAATTCTGTTGGGATATCAATGATACTGTATGAATTCCTACAGGAAGTCCATAATTCATCATCACAAGAACTGATATCACCCCTGTACCCAAAAGATGGTCCAGACGTATTATCACAATAAACTGCATGTTTTTCACATCCCTTCAATATTCTACTATTCTAACCGTTTTGATATCTCTACAATCTTTAAAGGAAAATATAAAACTCTTCGACGAGTATTTATAATAGGGATGTTAAAAAGTCCCATGGGACTAGGTCCTAAACAGTCCTACGAAGTCCGATCCAGTTCAATATCCTTTGAACTATAGGACTGCAGTCCTAGGATTGTGGTCCTATAGAAAAATAATCGTTCAAGTCGAACGATTCTTCATCGTTCTTCTTGAACGATTATTTCTTTTATCTTTCAAGGCGAACGATTCGTCATCGTTCTTCTTGAACGATTATTTTTCTATTCGACCGCAGTTCAAGGACCGCAAGTCCTAATTTATATAGGACCGCGGTCCTAGGACTGCAGTCTCGGGACCTGGTCCTAGAATCCATCCTAGGACTCAAGTCCTATGGACCGGGTCTTCTTTAGGACTGGGAGTTTCGGGACCGGACTAGGACCGGACTGGATTTTAACATTCCTAATTTATAACCTTTTTCATACCAATTTAATGGATTATAACCTCGAACGACATGATTGGAATCTTTGATTTTTGCGACAAAAATAGTAGCTCCCTTGCCATCACATTTATTATGAAAGAACTTTGTTTCCTTTCCGGTCCCTACTGGTACGATAGAGCAATCCGAAATCATAAGGAATATTTCTTTGCATATTGCCTCTCCAATAAATCATTTTTAAAATAAGAAAAAATGTTGAGGTTTAATTATAACTGAACAATACTTTTTTCTTGGAGGCAACAAATCGACATTATTTGGAGTCATGTGAAATGTCAGGATGTGCTTTAACAAATCATCTGGCAGAAAACTTTTAAAGGATAGATCTTATCGAGAAAATTTTCTGGTGTGATATGTAAGAACCTAATTAATGGAATAAACTCATCGAGAACCCTCTTCATGATCGTGAATTCCTCCTCGTTCCATTTAGCATCATCATGTGAAATAGAGCATAACGGGCTTTCTAAATTATCACGTATATGTCGATTATTTTGCCGATCATTTATCGAATTTATCACATTACGTAAAAAACGTTTATCTATTAGTTTTTTGTACTAATTTAAAAGATTTTATATAATTTTTATTATATATTTATAATTTATTTTAAATCAAATTGTTATTGTTCAAAAATTTCAACCAATTAATATAGTGATTATATTTGTTATAGATAACTATTATGAAAATTAATAAAATTAAATAAATATTAACGTTAAATGAATGTTTTAAAGTAAAATTAAATAAATTAGAAAAGGAGACCAATAGAATATCTTAAGTGATCTTAATTTTGCGATAAAATGTGTCAATAAAATAAATGCCAAAGAGATAGCGTGATAATCACCTGATTATATGCGCATGATACAAAAAACATTAGCATCGCTTAAAGAAAATAAATTATAAAACAGAATAATTAATTAACATTAATTGATACTAACCATATTATTGAAATAACTTAAATAATTCTAATGCTTTTTCTAATTCCCTATTTATATTTTCCTCAACAGAAACAAGCTCATCATCATTATCATCTTGTAAATTTGTTTGATCTTCCAAATCTTCATCACGATCTTTATCATCATCCGATTTCTTATTCAACATATTCTGAAATATTTTACAATTATCTTTAATGCCATTGCAAAGGTATTTATAGCAATATAAACATCTTTTATTTGTTTGATTAAAACATTCGGTATGATAACCATGACCACACAATAAAATACTACCCGATGCCTTTGATGATAAGGTGCATTTATTCCAGTCACACAATCTGTCTAATTTGGGCAGAACAGATGAATTCCAACTCATAGGAAGGACCTTTTCATCCACACTTTACCAAAAGTTGGCAAATTATATTGCCAATATTTTTTAACTTTCTTTTTTGTTATGCATCCACGATTTTTCCAAACATTTTGGAATAAATCTAAAAGGAAAATTGCAGATTTTTTTCCAAAAATTCCAACTTCTCCTTTTCATAAATAATATTATGACTTTTTGAAAATACCTCAACAAAAGAATTTTTACCACGCATTTGATCAATTATTTTTGCTTGATGAATTATCTGTTAAGCAGTATTAAAACTATTTGTATGATGTCAAATAGTACTATGAAAGTTTTCTACATAATAATCATTAAAAATATGAAGAGAACTTCTAAGTGTTTCTACTATAGGGTGTTCAATGTGTTACCAATAAAAGGCATCACTAAGAAATGCTAATGGTAGTTTGTTATAATTTTTACACTGATATTGATAGAAAATAACCCATATGTGTAATATTGCTTCTTCATATTTTTCTCAGAATCTATATAAAAAATTATTGGAATTACATTATTTAAAAAATCAATAAGCATACATGCTTCTGAAACTTTATAATTATAAAAAAGATTTTAAATAGGTTCTTTAACTAGAAGCCACCCTTTGAATGCAAGTTCTAAGAGAAAGTTAATTCAATAAGGCTTAGATTTTTTAGCAAGAACCTTGCAACAACCAAATATTGAATGATACATTTTTTCAAAAAAGTGATAATTAATAAGAAACACAGTTTCTCGACTATTTAAGTATATATGTAAAAGGCTAATAAGAGGTATAATATTGAGGATATATGACAGTACACTAGACTGTTCTCCATTAATTATGCGATCTACAATTGCACAATGAACATTTTTTTGCTTAGAATAATCTATAGAAGCAATCAAAATATTTCTTTCCAAATATCACATAGCTTCAGAATATCAGTAATTAATTGTATTACAGAAATATAATCTTTGGTTAAATGTAAATACCTTTCAAGAGATTAATTAATTTTGTATTTTATATACTTCTATCTCAGCAATCTATATATTATAACTATATATAAGTAACTTTTTAGTATATTCTTCATGAGTTTTATATAATCCAAATAAATTTGTAAAATTTCTCTTTTATTCATGATAAGTAATATTTAAATCTTTCATAAATTATAAATTAAGTTTAATAATTATATTATTAGGATCAATTCCTTTTAAATTTTGAAATAAATGATTAATAATATTAGTATTACATAAAAGAAGATATGGATGATGATGATCTAAAGGATGACATCGATCCTAAAGAAATCATATATATCATCTATGTTATCTATGTTATTTATAGCATATATTTCTTTTATACAATATATTTCTTTTATTTATTTTATTTTATTTATCTCATATATTTATTATATATTATTTATTTTATATATTTTATTTATTATATTTATCTCTTTTATATCTTTGATAACTTTATATTTTTTATTTTATATAAATAGAGAACAATTTCTTTTACCTTAGTAGTATGTCTGACTAATAGTTTTATATAATAGTTTAGTTTAATTCCTCTAATATAATTGTATAGTATAAAGTGTCAGCTGAGACAGTACTCCATTGTTATAGTTATTAAATAAACTGTTAATTTACTGACACTTTTCTAAATCTAAATATTAAATTAATCTTCTGTTTACCACCCATAAATATTGCTTTGCTTATTACTCATAAGCATCTTAAAGAACTGATCATAACATTAAGAATAGTGAGAACTTGTAAAGATGATTTTATAAGAATTATTATAAAATGTAAAGCACTACTTGTAGTAGTAGTATTTAATTGTTGTAAAGTATGAATATTATAGTAATCATCTATATTAAGAATAATTAAATAATCTTTTATTAAAGTATAAAAAAATATATAAAAAATAAATAATTATTCTTTTTATTAAAATATAAAAAAAGTATAAAAGAATAAAATAAATATATTATTAATCATATAATCTTTAATTATTTGTTGATGTAAATTAACTAGCCAAATTTTTTATTTATTAATAGTTTCTTTTCTAATTGTAAGTTTAGTATTTTCTAAAATTTTAATTACTGATGTTAAAGTTCCTGATGCATTCAACAAAAATCCTATATCCTCTTTTATATCATAAATTTATTATTAAATCTAGCTAAAAGATAATACATTATAATAAGTTTTCTTTTATTTTATTGATTTATTATGAAATTTTTCTTTTAAGGATTTGTACTAGCAATAAACTCATTAAAAAATCCCTATAATTTAGATTCTTTCCTTTCTAACATTTTTTTAAATTTATTTATTATAAATTAACTTTTTAACATCCTTGTATTACTTTTTATATAAAATATTTAATATTAAACGAATTTTACAGAATATCGAAGCTAAAATATTTTTATTAAAATCAGAATAAGTAAATTATAGATATAACAAATTTTCTATTATATTAATAAAATTAATTACTAAAAATTAAATCTAAAAAAATATTATCAAACATAAAATAAAAGAATTAAAATATGAATCATTTTTGCTATATACTTAGTTTAATCTATTTAAATTCTTTATTAGCTTTATAGTTAAAGTTACTAAATAAACCTAAAGGTTTTATAAGTCATCTAAATAAAAAAAGATAAAATTTAGCAAAAGTATGTTAAAATCTCAAAAAAAATTCTACAAAATTCTGAAAAAGGTAAAACTATATCAAAGCTTATAAAAATGTGAACTATATTAAAATCTTAATAAAAAATTAGCAAAACTATAGTTTAAATATTTTTCTAAATCTAAAATGAGTTTAAATAAATAACTTTATTTATAGTATAAAATTTTTAATTCATTATATTTTTTAGCTGAGTATAAAAGATTATTATAAAGAACATATGAATGATCAAAACTGATAATTGATACTTTTTACATTAGTGCTTGATAATTTAACAATTTTTAATTTTCTTTATTATAATCTATAATAATAAAATATAGATTGCAAATAAGTGTATCTAAAGAAGATTTAAAATAGGTTAGAGTTATTTTGAAATTTTTACAAGAACATTCTTTCACAGTTGTTTTACTTTATTTTTTTTTGTATATTTTTTATGCTCAGGATAAGCATATTGTTGCTTTTTTTATAGATTTTACTAGTTGATAATTTTCATTCATTATTAATTTATTATAGTGATATCAGTATAACTCTTTTTTAATCAAATTCGTATTAAAATTTGTTTCTGAAATTTTAACATTATTGATTACATAAACTATACCATTAATAAAATTATTACAAATATTATCTCGTAATAAGCATTTATTAGATTTAGACATTCTTATATATTATATTACAAAGCATTTAATTACTTAATATATTATATGCAATATAAACAAAAATATAAAATTTAATGCATACAGTGGCTAACAAAAGAAATGCAACAACTTATTTTTAGCTTTAAGCACTTATAACTTATTAAATACAAATGCTAGAAACATAATTTTTGATTCATTTTAATCCTTACATTTTGAAAAACATCCTATAAAAATTTATTAGCCAATTAATAATTCCAATTTTGTATATGTAAAGATCTACATTAAAAATAGTACTTAATGACTTTTGAGTTTAAAAAACTTTTTTAAGCAGGCCAGCTATCATAAAACTGATACTGGATTCTGATTCTCCTCTGCATGATGATTCCAACAAGCTAATCAGACCTTCTGATCAGGAGTTATCACGCAGCAAATATTAATATTTTACTATGATAAAATAAGTCTAACCAATTTTATATAGTAAAATGCTAATCTTTGCTACGCGATAACTCCTGATCAGATGGTCTGATTTGGATAAAATTTAGCTTGTTGGAATTGTAACGCAGAGAAAAATCGGAATCCAGTATCAGTTTTATAATAGCTAGTCTACTTAAAAAAGATTTCTAAGCTCAAAAGTCATTAAGTACTATTTTTAATGTAGATCTTTACATTATACAAAATTAGCATTATTAATTGACTAATAAATTTTTATAGGATGTTTTTCAAAATGTAAGGATTAAAATAAATCAAAAATTATGTTTTTAGTATTTGTATTTAATAAGTTATAAGCGTTTAAAGCTAAAAATAAGTTGTTGCATTTCTTTTGTCAACCAATATATACCTTCCAAATTATCTCTAAATAATTTTATTAAAAGTTTATTATAAATTTAAAAAAATTAAAAGTATTAATTACTATTTGCATTTTGCAAGAAGGTTTAAAGTGTTATAATTGCCGAATTATCCTTCCAATTAAAGATAGCGTTGCAATTAGTTACAATTATGTGATACTTATTTGTTACAGTTGCAACTCAATTTTTATTAATGTTGCAATTAGTTGCAATCCTGTGATGCTTATTTATTATCAGTTGCAATCAGTTGCAGTACTATCTTTACTTTCAATAGTTAAATTAATATGAAAAATTGATATTTTTTTTGTTATTAAATTTTCTATCACACAATTAAATTAAAATAGTACAAACATTACATATTTATATTTTGTAAATCCAACCAATAAAAATATATTATTATGCATATTTGTATATAAATAATAATGATATTGAATAAATTTTTTATATCAATCATTTAAATATATATTTTATAATTTTATTGTTAATATTTTAAAGGTTTGCCTTTATTTTTAATAACAGTTGCAATAAATTTTGATTCAAAATTGAAAAAATGATTAATATCGCACATAATTAGTAATAGACAATCTTAATGAAAATAAATACAATTAATTTGAAATTTTAGAAAAAAATATATTTTTAATATGCTTAACAAATTTACTTAGAATAAAAAAATGTATTACAACTAATAATTTTTAATGTTTATTATAACTAAAATCTAGTATTAAAATTTGAAAATATTGTATTAAATATATAATAAATATTATTATTTCTAATTAAATATTTATAAAATCTTTAAAATATATATAAACAATTATGATGAATAATTTTACTTATTTAATTAAAATTGATTAAATTAATAAAAAGTTTAATTTGAGGTTAAAATTTCTGTCAAATTTCTAATTTTTAAGTGTTTAGTAACTTTTGATATACTATTATATATTTTGAAAATGGTAAAATTATTCACTTAAAGTAAAGAATAGTTATAAAAAAGCATATAGACTAGGTATAATTAATTTTTATGACTATTTCATGTAATTTTATTTTTAAGTTAAAATTAATTATTGATTAAGATAATAGTGGTAATAAATTAATATCTGACAATTTTCATTAGTAACTTACAATTTATGCAAATATCCCTTATATTTTATTTCAAAAAGGCAAATTTTTATGATATATAATCCTATTTATTATTTGTATTTTAAAATCTGCGTGCAAATTGTTATTATCTGAAGTTCTTTTATTAATTAAACCAAGATGAAGTTCTAATATACAAAATGATAATGTGTTATTCAATATTATCTGCTAAAATAAATTTATTAATTTCTAATAAAATTAAAAATATTTCTAGAAGATTTTGATAAAAGTTTATGTGTTATCATTATTAATAAAATCTTAATAAACACAGTATTAACTTATAAATCAAATAATAATTTATATTAATGTTTATAATTTTGGATTTCATTCTTAATTTTAATCAAGATATCTATCTAAGTAATTAAAAAAAATTAATACCTTGAAGAAATCTTAATAAAATATAAGATTAATACTAAAAATTATCTTTAATTATCAGTTTTATTATATTTTGTAATTGATGTATAAATATATATATATGTAGATTAACTTCTAAAGCATTATGTTATAAAGAGCAACTTCTTAATGATATTTCAAATTAATCATAGGCCTTAGCCAAGACTTATATATAGTCAACTTTTATTATAATGAACTCTATATCCTAGTCTTCAACTTTGCTATAAGGATATAGTGAAGATTTTAAGAGATTTGATTGGCCAATTTGTTATAACAAGAGTATTTTTATTATATTTGTTCAAAAAATTCGTTATATTAAGAGTTCGTTATATCAAGAGTTAACAGTAGTATCAGATTCTTACTTTATCCAAAATCTAACAATAAAATGTCTGGAAAAGTTTCTTTACTCATATTCACTCTGAACTAAAAATAAATTAGTAGATTAGATCATAAAATTATTCACATGAAAATCAACTCTAATAATATATTATATATAATAATAGTTACCAAAATTATTCTCTAAGTCTAAATAAATAAATTTAATGATATAAATGAAAATTTTTTATAACAAAGCATTACTTGCATCTGGAACTTTAACTAGAATGTATATCTATAAATAATTCTTTAAAAATTAATATCATTAAATTATCTGAAATTTGCAAATACATTTTGTATAAAATGCTATTATCCTTTTCTTTAATTTTAAAATAAATTTATATTATTTTAAATTTCAAATAAAGATCAAAAAAAAAGTTCAAACTATCTAAACACTTTGTATAGATAAAATTCAATAAGCTTCTGATTCAAATATTCTTATTTACTAAAATATCTTTAACAAAGATATAATATGTCTAAAGTTTTAAATTACCAAAGTTATTACATTACAATTTTAAGGGTAGCTTCTTTTATAATGAATATAAATATCAATTTAATACAATTTCAGATATATCTTTCAAAATATAAATAAATTTTAGTAAATTTTTAAAATCATTTAAATTTTAATAATGAATCTTGATATTATAAGTATTTGTTCTATTCATCTAACTTTTTAATAATTCAAACTAATATTTAATTTGATACTTGTTACTAATGATGTAGTAATGCATATTGTTAAAGTTGATATGTAAGAATTGATGTAACAACTATTATTATTATTATTGAATCAATGTTGATATTTTAGTTAAAGAAATTTTTATAAGTTATAATGATAACAATTTGCCTAAATTTACATGATATAAATATATTTAGTGATGAATTTATCATTAAAAAAAATTACATCACAATCATCTATCTTTAAGAAGATTTCATATTATTAATAAATAATAAGATCAATCAGAATTAGCATGTATTATTTAGCAGACTTGTCTAAGAAATATTTAAATATCAGTAATATTAAATATGAATATCTTTTTTTTAATACAAAAAGTGTTTTTATTTATCGTTTTGAAAATTCTAAGTTTATTATTGAGCTGATGATATTGGTGAATTAATGATAAACTATTTGTTATTATCATATATAAAAGCAGTTTCCATTTTCATTAACTAGCTCAGTTAAAGCAAAGCATTCAACAAAATGATGTTTGAACTAAGAATAATATATCTATGATGGTGGTTTACCAATAAGGTTATATTGAATTATTTATCATCAAGTACGGAGATGAAAAACTAAAAGTTTTTCAAGAAATAAATTAAAAACCATGCAAACTGAAAGGAAATGTTTTCTAAAA
>CAJVPP010001609.1:0-18904 GCA_910592005.1 Funneliformis mosseae | reverse complement strand
ATAATTGATTGGCTATTAAATAAAAAAATATAATGTGTATTTTATTAAAAATTCATAAACTTTTATATAATCTAAAATCTTTAATTTTACTATATATTACTAAGTAAAATTTATAAAATCTGGTAATTTATAGTAGGGCAGTGTATAGACGATTATGTACTATAATATACCTAACTACTTTTAGAGTATTATATTAGCAAGACTACATAATTGTTAGAGATACAACTTAATATAACATATTAAAATGGTTACAGAATCCTGAATTTTATCTTATTGATAAAAAATATAACTTTAAAAACATCATCAAAATTTTAGATTGTAAAAAATATAGGGATAAATCAGTAGAAATAGAAGAATATGCAACTCATTGCCATTAAAATTCCTATACTATATTCATGGAAAGGATGTTATCATAAATTTCTTAGATTTAGATAATAGTGAATTAGTGCGTTGAATTTTTCAGATCAGATTTTGATCCAAATTTCAAATATTGTATTAATAAAATAATATATTGTTTAGTCATGTGAAATACCTCAAGGCCAATATATATAGGCGTATATGATATAAATTAGCATATTTTCAATTCTTGTTAAAGTATATATAATGTAATATTGAGATCTTTAATGCATATTCCATATGCTATTATTCTCTAACAAAATTTTAACGTAAAGTGCCTTGTATAGTTCTTCTATTTCTTTTCTCCTAAGATAAATGTGAATTAGAGAAAACATAATTAGGAATTATAAGGTAAACAAAAAGATAGTATAGTGAAAAGGTATTAGAATATACTATATTTTTTTTTACTTTATCTAGAAAGCTTTACATTAATATTAACTATTTTATTCTATCAAAATATGGAAGAGTTTTTTTTAATAAGAGAACTTTCAATATCATCAGAATTTTCACAGCATTATTTGTATGAGTAAAGAAGATGAATGAACAGGTATTCTCAAGAAGAAAGTAGAGAATTTTGAAAATATTTTGAAAAAAATCTTAGAATGAGTCATCTCAGAAGATATCAAGTGAAGAAAAAAACTTCAAAGTTTTAGTACTGGGAAAAAACTAGCTAAAACAGGTAAAGTGATAAACTATTTTCATGATAAATATATAGATATGATGACGCTTTTTTAGGTTTTTTAGTATAGTATTATCACTAGCAAAAAGGCTGATATTTGTTATAATATTATTACTTCTCACACAGTAGTAACTAGTTTTATACAATATCTATATATCAAATATTTTGCTAATACTTAAAACTTTATGAAAATGGAAACTTAACCTGATCTCGTAATGTAAAATGAAATTATTTTGTCAATCGAATCTTGAAAACTAAATTTTAAATATATTTTAGATTATAACTGCATTCAAAGATCTATGTTTACTCTCAGAAATAGAAGCATTAGTAATTGATACAGAAGCCTAGTATGAAGATGCAAATATAAATTTATGATCTAAGAAGTGTAACATTAGACAGTACATTACTAAAAATGCTAGTTATGAAAAAACTATGTAGGAAAGAATAGAAACAGAACTTGAGGAAATAAATATGGAGAATCTTGGATTCATTCATCTGATTTATTCAAGTATTTTAGATATTAAATCAGAACCCTTTAAAAATATGCCTGAATCAGTTTTTGATATTTTTAAAAAACTATTTTGAAAATATAAATTAGAATAGAATCATGATATAAAAGAAGCTTATAAAGAATTTATCCAAAATGAAGAATTAAAAATTAACATAGATAAGATTTTGGGTAATATTAATTATGAAGAATAGTTGGATAAATCTGAAGAATTGCAAGATCTAACAAAATGGATATTAGAATTTATGTAAGTCATTAACGAACAATTCTTGTTAAAATTTATTTATATGATTTTTTACTTTGCTTATTAATTAATAATTAATTATAGGCTCAAAGTTTGAAAATTGCCAAAATATGATACATATATAAAGAAGGAAAAATCAATAAATAAAGGATCATATGTTTGTGAGATACTTACGTTATTATTAAATATAGTGATAAGTAATTTACTAAAAAACCCGATAGCATGAGACATATGGTAGGTTTAACTCAAAAAGTTTTATTACTCCACTATAATATCTGCTATAATTAATATTTTTTAAATTAAGAGGTGAAAAAGGAAGTTTAGTAAGTGTTATATGAAAAAGTTCTCATAAAATTGTCTGAAGAGCTGATTATATGATGGTAGCCTAATTCAAAAAAATGTTGAACTTAAAATTGTTTATCTTAAGACTGGTAGACCTAATTCTAGTCAAGATAAGCGGGATTGTAATCACAAAAAATTAATACATTTTTTCAAAAATTTTTCAACACTATGAGAAACATAAAAAACTTTAAAAAGATATTTAACCAACTATTAAGAAGGCAGAATCTGATCATATTCACTATTAACATCACAGATACAAATAAATTATTTTTATTTTATATATTCATAAATCATTCATATTCTACTTTATTCACTTCTAGGCAATATTATAGAACTTTATATTATACAAAAAGAATCAGATATTTATAAGTACTATTTAATAGAAGAGATAACAATTCTGTTATATATGACTTCACTAGGTACTATATATCAGCTTATTTATACTTTATTAATATTAAGAACAGCTGTAGCCTATACAATTCATAAAATATTATATAGTTCTGACTCTAGAAATAGTAAGCATAGTTCTAGTAAAATAGTAGTAACAGTTTTGACCCAAAAAATTTATAGAATAGAGATTCTATACATGTGATTTTTATTAAGTTATATTATTAATAAAGTAAGTGTACTATATAATAAAATTTTTTCTTGACAAATTTTACTTACAAACTGTAAGAGAAATCACGTGATTTTTATTTTAAATATTAGCATACTAATACTACATTATGTAAGCATACAATCTGAAATAAATAGTTCTAGTGAGACTAATTCGTTGAAATAATATATTAGCGAACTTAAAGCCAGAATTATAAAATTAAAAGATAAGACATCTCAAAAGAACCAGTAAAAAATTTATTATCTATACTACAAAAAACGTAATTCTGTATTAATGCTAGCTAGTAAAAGTGATCAGCATTAGAACTTATAACACATATGTGATTTGATCAAAGTTATATTACTAGCAAATCTTTTGTGATATTGACACAGTAAATTTATTTTTAATGTTATGTCTTATATCAGAGGTGAATTTCTTTTGTATAAACTTTTTTGCGCAAAACTATATCTAATAAAATATTTCATTCTAACTATAAATATATTATTGATAAACTACCTGAAAGTTTTGTCAAGAGAGCTTGCCAAAGACTCTTATACTATTCTAAAGATCCTATCCCATTAGAATCTATTTCTGAGAAGTTTGAACGAATTGAATCTTATTTGAGATATATATTAGAGGTTTATAATAATTCATTAAATAGAAAATGATGTAATAAATCTATGACTCAGAAAAAAATATCATGATCTCAAAGCTGACATAATGTAATATATTTTTAGTATTACCGCATATATTTATTACAGATAGTAGAGTTCAAACTGATAAATTTGCCTATAATCATAAGGAAGAAAACAATTGGTGAATTATAAATGAACTTAAAATATTAACCTACATCTACTCAATTATAATAGATGAATTATCAGAAAATTTATGTAAAACATAGAAAGGAAATATAGAAAGTGGATTAGTGCAAATAAGAAATTGCAATATAAAAATAAGGATCTGAAGATATAACTGCAGGAAGCAGAAAAAAAGCTAATATTTATAAAATCAGATTCTTCTCATTAGTTGAAAGTACTTTTTTCCTTGTACTTCTGCAAAGTAAGATCCCAGTCAAGATTATGTGCTTTTAAGGATCTATATAAATCAAAGATTCACCTATTCTTTTTATAATCACAAAAAAAGAATATCATTTCGCAGGTCTCATCTAAGGCAGAGAAGAATATGTGAAGAACATAAAGCTGAGCTGGAGAAGAAGAACTATCATCTTCATAGTAGATTACAGACAGAAATTGATACTAATCATCAGAATGAGAGATGAATTAATCAACTGGAATGGGATTATGTCTGATGTGAACAAAAAATCTAAAATCTTAATAGAAAAATAGAGTGTCTCAAAAATGCTTAAGAAAAAGAGATAGTAAAAATTAAAATCTGAAATATCTAGCCTAAAAAGTTAGTTATATTAAACTAGAAAAGATGTGTGAAATAAAGAAAAGTATATCTCTACCTTAGAAAAGCAGTTGGTAAAATTTGAAAAGCAGGTTGAAAATTTGTGATATAGGATTAAGACTATCTCATTACAGAAAAATTTACCAGAATGAGAAAATTTTCTGAATTTATATAATTCTGATAATAATATAGGCTCTTTGCAATAGAAAGGAAGAAAACTACTAAAAAAAATTTTTTTTGCTTTATAGATAGCTATGTAAATAATAAAGCAATAGTTAGAGATATTTCTAATAGATTAAATAAAAAAAGCAATAAGACAAATTTGCCAAAAAGAAAATAATTTGTATCAGAATTTAGTCCATAAATAACAGAAGCATTATGATGCAGAGGCTGAGCATGATAATGAAATTATATGAAGGCAACTTTCTAAAGAGATAGAAGTAAGAGTTATTAGTGATCTTCAGTAATATTAACTAATGCTCAAAACTAAGTAAATATAATGATAAGTAATATAGTAAGAAAATAAACCTGTATAGGTGAACTGGTATAAGAAAAATTTGCCTTATAATTATTGTATTAGCAAAATGCTCACTACCTATAGCAAAGTAGAGGGGATATAGGTTTATTAGAGTATAATCAGAATAGGCTCTATAAGTGATATGAGAAATGAAAAAATAAGCCCATAATGCTCAGCAGAATATTTTAAATTTGCAAAAACAAATTTTAATGCTATAGAATAATTCACTAAATTAAATAAATATAGCAGAAATATCACAACCATTTTTTGACTAGAGTGATAATATTCCTGATTATCTTGCAAAACTTAAATTATACTTGCAAAACTAAGATATAGATCCAGCAGATAATACACGAACTCCAGTAACAGGAAGAGATTAGGCAATAAAATATTTAAGAGGTTATATGAAAGAAAGAGCCCTAGAATGATTTGATAAAGAGATTATTATAAAATAGAATTGAAAGTTATCTAATTTACTTAATAATACAGAACAGGCTAACTTAGTTGCTATAAATAGATAAACAGCTATTTAGATAGGAAATTAAGTATTGAATGAGGCTGTTAGCCAACTAGGAACTGTAATAATCAAGTTGAGAGCTGTAGAAGATCCTTAGGATAAAGATTGACATAGCAGGAGATCATCCTACTAACCTTCCAGTAAATAGGCCAAATGCTAATAATAGTATTATGGTAGTTATAGGCAGTATTTATTTTGATCAAGCTATATGGTAGCTAAAAACACATTTTTCTATAATAGAAGAGGAGCTTCAGGATATAGTGTATAGAACAATTATAAAGGAAGATATGACTATAGATAAATTATATAAAAAAATATTATGAATAGGAAGACAAGCTAACTATAAGCTTGAAGAATTGCATAGAAAATTCTTAGATGCTCTTTCACTCCTATAACTTGAAAAAGCTAAGAATATTGGTAAATATTTGCTATTAGATAAATTAGCTAAAAAGCTTTATAAGATAGAATTATGCTGAATAGCTAGACATAAAAAAGATAGAATATCTAACCCTCTAGTACCTAATTGAGCATTTCGAGAAATATATGAACCCTCATCTGTTTCAGCTTCTCAAAAGTAAGAAATTTCTTTAGAAGATATGCAAAAAGCAATTCAAAATGCATTGATATAACAAAAAACTGAATATCAGACTTTATTAAAAAAAAAAAAAACAAATTTCAAGTACAGATGGCTCAGTAAGTACCTGTTTCACAAACTTTTGAACTGGTTAGACAACTGAGAGGTCTATCATCTTCGTTGAAAATAAAGGAAGGTCTTAAGAATTATTATGTAACCAAATATTTAAAAGAAGAGGTATACTTAACAATAAAGATTTGGATTCTAATTACTCTGTAAAGCCATTTTAAAGATCTCAACCGTAAAAAGCAATAACTCTGTTAAATTTGATAAGATTGAAGAAGACTTGATGAAACTTGTGATGCAGTAAACTAATTAACTAATCAATTTAAGAAACTAAATATATGTAAATGTGATATTTGTGAAGAAACTAGTCATAGTAAAGGCAGTTATCCCAATAGACAGATAGTATGATCTAATTTTAATCAGTCTTATTTTAAGACTATCATACCTATAAATTTTCAAAATACATCTCTAGATTCTGATATTGATGAAGATAATAGTGGTAGTTATAAAGGTAATAATATTTATTATGTAATATCAATCTAATATAGATGCCGACCTCCCTAGGTAAGATATATATAATAGGTCATATAACTCATATTATATAAATTTTTAAAATACAAGAACAAAAAGGTATTTTATTATATTTTCTTAAGGTTTAAAAAGAATGGCTTATTATTACACGCCTGTATTACATGTTCTTTTTATGCATTCCTTTTTTAGTATATATTAACTGTAGGAGCTGTGAATGGTATTTCTCTTTTTTAATATAAATTAGCTGCAGGAGTTGCAAGTGGGCTTGTTTTTTTAATATATATTAGTTGCGGTATTATAATTATACTTTTAATATATTTATTTTAATATATTTAGCTTAAGGCCTTTTAAAATGTATGAATTTTTAATAAAGTGAGAAATTAAAAAATTTTAAAAACATGTTCATTTTTTTTCAAATATTAAACAATGCGTTGTCAAACTTACTTTCTTGGCCCAAAATTTAATAAAAAACTGATTTATAAATCTCTAATTAATAAATATCAGGAATTTACTAATGCATATATATAGTATTATGGTCAAAACGGGAAATAGTACTCCAAATCGTATTATTATTTGTTAAAATGTAGCAAAAGAATAGAAGAATATTAAAAACAAAAGTACTTTAGAAATTGACGATATAATTAAAAACTATATGACTACTCCAATTAGCCCATATAATATACCTATAGTGAAGACAACTCATTTTATGCCTCCTATACCTACAATAGAACTAACTCTCCCTCTTTCTATCATCAATTTAGTTGAACCTATACCAGAAACTCCTATTAATACATTGGTTCAAAGGAGAATAGCAGACGAAATTAAGTTGGCTGAAAAAAAGCTTGTTGAATTAAAACAAATGTATAATATCACAACTGACAATTAAATTTGAAATGATCTATATATGAAAATAGAAGAAATTCAAACTGAAATTAATTCTAGTAAGGATAAAATTAATAAATTAAAAAGAAATGCAATATATACTCAAAATTGTAGAGAAAAAAAGTATAAATTACTTATTGAAAATCAAGAGGTGATTCAATATGATAAATCTGACCGCCCACCACTACTTTTTGAATATCTGAATTTACATGATCAAATTTATGACTCGATTGAGTTCAGATCAGCTGATGCAAAAAGATGAAAAGAAGTGGTATAAGTGCGAATTATTGAAAACTTACGTAAGAATCTCAAGGAGAAATATAACATTTATATAGCATGAACAACACTTAATAATTATCTTTTACTTTGCTAATCAAATTCCATTGCTGCAAAAGTGCACCACCATCTAGCATAGGTTGCAGTAGCTGAAGTTTCGCATACAAATACACAAGAACATATTGATGGGTACTATTATCTTGCATCTGTCAAATATGCAAGACAATTTACTTCTGTATTTGCTGATGCATCCATTATTATATTCCAAGATGATAAAGCAAAAGTGGATCTTAGTGTGCCTGCAGTAGGTTGAACATTTCGCACTTTACAGTCAGTTAATAAGCCTGTGAATGTAGCTGATCATGATTTTCCTACTGAATATGAATAAAAATTAATTCCTTCAGTATATCTAATGATAATACCAAGTAAATTAAAGATAATTTTTGAACAGAATAGCTTGCGATTAATATTCATTCTCAATAGCCTATTGGTATATCTTCACTTACACACATACAAGACTTTATAAATCTCACCATAAATTCCAAATATGATGATATATTGAAAGCAAATAAGCAAATTCAGCATATTTGAATATCGTTAGTAAATAAAGGACCGGATGAAAACCTCAGATATTTAAAGAATATAAAATCATATTGTTAGTTCTTTAAAAAGCTTGATTTGGATTACTTAAGTGTACGAATACATGCTTTGAGACAATCAAAATACAATCCTATTGAAAGAGGCATGACAACATTGTCCTGCAAACTTGCTAGTATAACATTACTAATCGATCATTTTGGTATTTATTTGAACTCGCAAGGTAAAAGTACAAATCCAGAATTAGCTACTCAAAATTTCCAGTATGCTGAAAAAGCCTTTTGCAATATTTGGAATCATGACTTAATTTTTGGAAAATATGTGGATGCTTAATATATTGATACATTTGCAAACCCATTTGAAAATATATATTTTGAGAGTACAAAAAAGAAAAAGTTGATGGATTAAAAAAGCAAAAAAAACAGAAACAAAAAAATACAAAAAAAAGGATGATATACCTGAGTGTTTCATTTCATAATCTGGATTGAGAATTATTGCAATCTATGTATATATTCTATTGATATAAAATGATATAAAGATACAAATTGTTGTGGTCTACCTAGAGCTAAAAAAGCAATTGACTTTCTTAAAATCCATAATGGTTTCTTACCGCCTGTTACCAAGAATAAAGATAGATATTTTACAAACCCAATTCATACTCCAATATTACGATATTTTGAAAATTCCAGGTTATGATGAACATTATCCTTCTCTTAAAGAAACATACTCACGCCTTCATTGCCTCATCTGTGAAAAATATTTTCCACTCTCACTTTTTAACGAACTATAAAAGAATGGCATACCCTACTACTCGAGGATGACTTAAGGTACAATCTAATAACCAGTTTGATGATTTTTCCCTTTTACCCTTATAACAATCTGTTAAAGAAATTCACTTAAGAGAATATAATTTGGATGGAAAGTAAATTGATTGGATTTGTCAACTGTTCAATAAAAATTTTTGATTGTCATTGGTCATTTAAATTTCGATTATTAAATAAATTTTGATTCTAAAAAACTAAGCTACATCAATCACGTGATATATATTTTTAAGTATAATGTAAGACATCTATAAGACATCTCAGCTATCCCCACCCCTTAAAATATTACGTAATATATGTCAGTGCCCTAATAAAGTAAACAATGTATAGTATTATACACTGGAAAAAAATAACTACCACTAAATGATAAGTTACCTCTAGAATCCAGTTAGCTGAAAACATATAATAAATTATTTTTAAAACTTTCATCAACAATGCGAAAAATGTGTTAGTCTTATACAGTTTAGGAGAAAAAATCAAAATCAGATGAGTGATTTTCATCATTACAATATCTGAATGCTAAAATCGATTTCTAATTCTTTTTTAGATAGTGTGTATGAGTTCAGAAAAGTAATAATGTAACAATTAATGCCTTTGGGTAGAAAACTAATAAGCCATCTGACTTCGCAATAAAAAGTAACTTCAAACACATTACTGAATTATTGGAATAGTTTACAGATATGCCAGTAAGTATAAAAGATAAAGATGGTAAGACTGTCACAGTTACTGAAAATTTTACTTGTATTAATAATGGTGAGTCTAAAGTAATGTTATGTTTAGGTATGATATAGATTTGAAAAGTTCAAAATATTCTTGACCTGAATAAAAACTAATTTTGAATGAATTACATAAAAGACTTATACTATTCTAACGTATAGTAAGGTTTCAATAGTTAAAGATCTACCAAAAGAGAAGCAGAACTAAGTATCTACTGATTTTTCTAACCCAACTAGTGAAGATTTAAAAAAAAAGTGTAAAGAGCTTGAAAGACGCCTCCTAAAAACTGAAAAATAGCTTAACATAATATTAAATGCAAGTAATATTTTTGTGAAAAAATACTTATAACTTATAGAAAAAAGATCGAATACATGACAATTTCTTTAGTAATATTTACTAATTTATTAAGATTAGATTTCTGTCTAGATATATCATCTTTAAAAGAATTATCTACTTTATTTTCATTTTTTTCTATTAAAGCTGCTGAAGAAGATTCATCTTTTAGCTTTATATTAGCCTTTTTTTTCTGACCAACTTTATCTTTTTGCCTATTAGTTACTGTATTCAGACTATTAGAATTTATATAAAAATTTGGATATTCTCATTATCTGCATGATGCTCTATATGAATAATCTTATCTTCTTATATGTTAGTAGAGGAGAAAGTATTGTGTGAAGATTCCTGATTATTTTCTGAAATCTGATCAAAAATGTTAACTGATTCTATAATTCTATACTATTTTTAAGTAGATTCAGGGAGCCTCTGATTATCAATTATTTTTTGATATGTTATTGATCCTATACAATGCTTTTTATACATAATATACTGAACATTTGGAATATTATTCTGAGCATTTCTAATTTTTTCAATAGCTTCAAATGACAAGTGTTAGGCATCTGATCTAAAAAATTTACGAGTATTAGTTATTTATTTTTTACTCATAGTTTGCTAATAATAAATCTATATAATACTAATAAAAAACTTATAGAAAATTTATTTAAAATTTATTTAATATTAGTCTAGTATTGGTCTGACATTAGTTTGTTACATATATGTAGTTCAATTTCTTTATAGTATAGCATATTATAATTATAATTCAAATAAAAAATAGGTTTAGATACATATGTTTCAAATATTATATTTGTTTGAAACTAGTTTATTATTAGTTTTTTATTAGTTTGATATTAGTTTAATTCTAAACTTCCTTTTTCATATTCGAAGAAAAAATATACATATGTTATTTTACATTAATAATTTTACCAAAAATTTGTAAGAACATGTCTTGGAAAAAAATCATAAAAAACTTTACCTTCAAATAAATTCATATAGTAAATATATATATTCTAAATGAAATAAATAATGGGACACCCTTAGTATCTGGCAATAAACTTAGAGATTTGTCATTTAATTAATATCCATCTAGTCGAATTGAGTTTAAGAACTAACTTGCTTATGTAAAACATAATTTAGATATTACTTTAAGCTTAGGTATTCAGCTTGGCATTAGAAACACTCTCTTGATAAAAAATAATAAGAGTTTTTCAGAATGCATATGTCAGCTTGAAGATGAGGTAAGAGAAATCAAAAATCAGATCATTTATAAAGATATTTCTTTTACAAAAGCTGAGAATGAGATCACTACAAAATTAAAAGAGATACAAGCTTTTCATCAAAAATAAAAGAGTTGGAAATGAAGTATTTTTTAGCCCAGAAAAACTTATTAAAAATGGATTTTCTTAGATGAGAGTTAGCGCAATTAAGGCAAAACATTAAGCTAAAGAATATTAACTTAAATCTAAAGAAAGATAAATTAAGCGATAAAAGGGTAAATTAATATAGTTGAAAAATGAATTAATCTCAATGTGAATAGAATTGATAGATAAAAAAGAAGAATTAATGCAGATGAGAAATAATTTATCCTTAGTACAAAAGACATTATCAGAAAAAGAAATCTTCCTTCAAGAGACTAATACTCATTTAGTCAAGCAAATCCCAAAAATATCCAACGAATCTGAAATACTTGGAGGTGTTAGTGGACTGGAGAAAGGTAACAGTATCACTAGTTTTGAAACAACACTGAAATTACCTAATTCCTTCTTTTTTTAGCATGCAATCATCTTTATAATAGTATTACTAATCATATACATCTTATGGTGTGTATTTTCTCATCTATATTTATTTTACAATAAAGAAAAATATATTTTGAACTATAAAATACCCTTAAATAAAAATCAAAGTTATGCATTCCTAATCCACAATGCGTAAGAACTAAAAAATAGAACTACCTTCTATAAAACTTTACTTTATGGATATGGATAAGATCACAAAGTATGAATTATCCTGAATTTAATCTTATTCTGCAAGTTTATCGTGGCCTTTTAGTATGCCAGTTACTGGAAAAAGTGGCTCAGATAAAACTAATATTTTGGCAAATCTTTTTCTCAGTAATAAAGCTGAATGCATATATAAAAGTAAGAAGAGTGACTTTAGATATATTACATATGATAATTTGATAGTTTGTGATTACCATCCTGATGAGCTAAAGTAGGCATTTGTAAGATATATATATGGTATAATTTTAAAAAACCCAAAAGCATCTTACTATGAAAATATCACTTTTAGCTATATCTCACCTAAAAATTTTCGATATAAGAGCATTTTTACCTGAGAAAAACACAATAATTGTTTTTGAGGATTTATGTGTAATTTATGAGTTCATCCAAAATTGAATCATTCCATTTTTTACATATGAATATCATAGAAACATTTTAAGTATATATGTAACATAACATTATCATTATACACTAATAATTATTCGCGAAAATGTCTTACATATAGTAATCTATAATTCTGGTAATTCATATGAAGATATTTCTAAGATTATTAGGTGATATACTGATGATGTAAAAAATACCTCAATGGTCATTAATAGCTACCTTCAAAAAAAAAGAATTTATTATATTTGATTTCAATAGATCAGAAGATAATTCCTTGCAATCTGTTTAAGGTTTGACACTTTACTAAACCTACAGAAGAAAATAGAGATATGGCAAAAGCGTAAAGAAAAAAAAACTAATAAATAGAATCTGACTTAATAGATACTAGCTTTTTTTTATAATTATAAAAAATTGGAATGGGAGAACCAGTTATTTATATTGATCTTCAAAAAGCTCAAAACTTAGATCAACTCATAGCAAAATAAAAGCCTACGATTTTTATTAATTCTCAGAAAGCTCATGATCTAGACTAGTATCTTACTTTACAGAAGCTGTATTATCATCCTAAAGGTCTTTATCAAAATGTTAAGGGATTGTGGTATGCTTATAAAAAGGCTAGCTATAATTTTTTATTTACTAATGTAAAAAATGGCTTGACAGCTAAGCGATATATCAAATCTTTTTACTTTCATCTAGGCATATTCCTTATACAAACTATTTAAAAATAATGAAGCCAAATACTGTATATCAGTAGAACTTAATTGAGATATTATATGATAAAGATGAAGATACAAATTTGTCAAATGATGGTATAATATATTACTATGTACTATTAGTTATTGATTACACAATAATATATAAAGATTTCATTTTTTTAATATCAAAAAGCAGTGAAGAAGTTGCAAAAGCTTTTAAGAATATATATGATAATCCTAATAATCCGCTTATCTGATCTCATAAATTCTAATATGATAAAGTTTATGAGTTTATGGGAAGTATAATATTACTAATAAATAAATATAACATTAAAATTTGAAGAATTAAGGTTCATTTTAGATACAAAAGCTTGGCTATTCTTGACAATTATGCCAAACATTTTTCTAAAAGAATTTTAAAAACTAATATATGATAGAACTTCTCTTACCTACTAGCAAATGCTGTAAAGAATGTAAATAATTTGTATGAAGAATTGTTAATAATATGAATGATACTCTTACTCAATTAATTAGAATGAGCCCCAATAATGCTACAAAGCTTGAGCAGATATATTTCAAATCATCAGTAAAATATAATCACCCAATAGGTATTGATGAACTACAGCTACTAAAGAGTACTAACATCTGATTTTTACTTGCTTCTAAAGAGTGAGAAAATGATCTTTTTAAATAACGTAAAATAACAGATTTAATATGATCTCTTAGTCTGCATAAGATCTGAAGAATTGTTGTTAAAAAGAATTCTCCAATGCCTATTTTATATTATTTAGATGAATCAGGATCTCAATGACTCTTTGTAATAGAACAGTTAATGCATATTAAGAAAGAACTTATGTTGTCTTCTAAGTGGAAATTAGGAAATAACTAAATGTATACAAGATGTTCCTTATAAAAGTTTCTAAGTCTACTACACAGTAGGATATAGTTATAAGAATTACTTCTTTTTAGTAGCATAGCACTCTTTTTTCCCAATTATGCTAAATTTGTGTATTTAGATTTATCTGCTTTTACGGGTGAAAAAAGGAACAATTTGATAATATTAACTACCAATATATTCAAAGGCTAAGCCTAATTTTTCATTATAACTATTTAGATATAATTCTTCTAAGAATTTAAACTTTCAAAGTGAAAATTTTTTATGTAATAAATCCTCAAATATATATTAGCATGTTCTTTCTAGTATATTAAGACAAATATTATACTATCTATAATTTTGTTTCATATTTTTATATAGCGCCTTCTATTAATGATCCTTTTTATATGATTATAAATATATATTAGGACTAACTTTGCCTAAGCATCTTCCTTTACGTCTTTGGGTATATATGCCAGAGCTTTAATATTAATTTTGTCTTATATTTTATAGATATAATAGAATATCATATACAGAAATTTGCGGTAATGATCACTAGCTTCAGACTAGTTTAGTCAGAAAAATCAATCTAGAAATATATAAATTCAGGAAAGTAAAATTAAACTTGATCACTACAATTACATAAGTAAAAAATAAGTATTATTAGTATTATTAGCAAGAAGTGACAATTTTGGCTAAGAGTATTTGACAATACAGCTCAATAATCTTATCTATATATTCACTCTTTTTATGTATTATTGATATCATCAAGTAGATCGATATCTTTTAATAATTTTTCATTTGTTTATAAAGATTTTGTCATTATACATGAAATTTATTTTGTAAAACAGAAGACTTAATAAAATAGGAAAGAATTCTTATAAGATTATTTATATGGAATTTGATTGTTATATAAATATTTGCAATTTCTTCTTCTGTTGTAATCCAATCATAATACAGAGTATAAAGAACTGTATAAATGCAAGTTATTTCTTATTTACTCCAATCTAACTGATATTTTATAATATTAAGATCTTCATAAAGTTCCCTTTCTTTTTGCTTTAAAATAACTTAAAATGCTTCAAAATTCCATTAATGATTCACAGTAAGATAGGAATATAATATATCTTTAATCTTGAGATTACTAAAAATTAATTCAAACAATTCAGAATAAATAAGAAGATGAGGTCTGGTATTTTTTTACGTAAAAAATATAGTGTATATGCAAAAAACTAGTATAAAATTATATAAAAACTTGGAAAATTCAAAATAAAAAATATAATATATATGATTCAAAAACAAAATAAAAAAGTATGTAAAGCTAACCTCCAATCTGATTATTAGTAAGAATATGCAATAAATATACTAAATTATACTAAATTATACTTGAGTGGTCTATCAATATAGTAATATTTTAAAGTAATCAGCTAAAGATACTCAGATAAGATAGTAATTATGCAGAAACAAGAGCTAAAAGGCAAAAATAAGCAAATTTATAGTAACTCACTCAAGTAGAGAAATTTTACTTAAGTGACCTACTGCCAATAGGCAGAAAAGAAATCAGAAAAGCAAAAAGATTCAGGAAAATACATGAAAAAAGGTATGAAAGCAATATAGCTTAAACTAATTTAGTATTTTATGTCTCATCTTCAGTAATTAAAAGGATTATAAAAGGCAGGATTGTAAGAATAGTATAATACTGATACTTTGCATGTATCTCACTAACAATCAAAAATGGATTGTGATACATCTTTAGCAAATAGATGGATTACAAATTCAGCATTTCATATGTGTCTCATCCAGTAATCAAGAAATGGCAATCAAAAAAAAAATATATAGGCTGATCAATATAATGCAAATTATACTTCTGATCTTTTAACCAACTGATCACTAAATCAGGCTCTCGAAAGTTACTCAAAGTTATTTAAAAGTGATGAAAAGTGTCTGGAACTGATAAAAAACCAAATATATAATTAACATAATAAGGTACAGTAAATTTCATTAATTTTGGCTAGCACTATTTCATATTTTTTTTTAAAATGTTGAGATGCAATAACTCGGCATTCAGATATCTGAATTATGCAATCTTAGTATTATTAGAAAGCTCTCAATATCTTCTTTCAAATAAGCTTAAGATTGCACAAATCCAATCACAGGAAGTCAAGATATTTCGCTCTAAAATCAGGTTAAAAATTTAGCATAGTGTTGACTAAAATCTGATTCACAAATTTACTGCACTACGCGATCATAACATAATTATTTACAATAAATGTCAGCCTAGCATCTTGATTACAAAAGGATTGCAGAGCAATGAAAACAAGTAGATAGCTAGAAGGAAATAAAAAGAGGATAGAGCAATAAAATTAGATATTGTTAATGTGTAATTCTTATGAACTACAACTGTTAGACAGTGTATTCAAGTGGTTTATTCTTTTTAATTGAACAGTAATCTTTCAATGGTTTACAAGTTTTACTCTTGATAGATTATCAAAAGTATTTATACTATTATACAAACGGTGATTTAACAGATTGCTAATGATTTATATTTGTAAAATAATATGTTTATTCACAAGTAAATAATAAAAATAAGAGAGAAGAAGAAAAATAAGAGAAAATAAGAAATAGAATAAAAAAAAAAGAGAGATGAAATACTAAAACTAGAATGTAACATGGTAGGCCAGTTGTCTCTAAAACTACTGAAAACTAACTTGTCAAGTTCTTATCTGTCTGTCTTTTTATATGAATTAAAAAGCTATCTATTTATATAAAATAAATTACATAGACAAATATAATTAACATGTCTATTATATCAACTATGTCTAATATGTCATCTATGTCTAATATGTTAGTTATGTTACATATGTCTGACATATCATATATATTATTTATGTTAAATTAGTTGATCTTTTGTATTATATAAGCTGCATTATATTTACCCATTCACATTACTCACCACTTAAGATTTCTGCTCCTGCGGAAATATTGAGAGTTTTCAGTACAAGAGCTTGATATTTACTAGACTTTAATCGTTAAATTATAGTCAAAGTCAGACATTGAGTATCAAGGATTTATTGGACTCCTATGATGCTGGAAGTCTATACTTAACAATAAAATTGTAACACTTAAAAATCTTTCAAAATTTTAAAAAAATAAAATTTAAAAGAAATAAACTGGTAATTTTGTTCTTTATGATAAGCTCTATTAAATTACTGGTTAGATTTTTAAAATAAATTCTAAATAAAAAGTTATAAGCATTTGAAATCACATGATTTTTATATGATCAGTCAAAAATTTGAAACAAATCTGGTCACGTGAAATAAATTTGATTGGTCAAAACTTATGGTAATTTGAGCTGACACTATTGATATTATAATACCGACCTGAATTATCACAATTAATTAAACTCAAATCTTTAAAATCTTGATTTTGATTTTCAATTTTAGTTAAACTAACTGATACTCTTAATATGTCACGTAAAACAAAAAGACAATAGCAGGTAAGTAAGATGCCTAGAAAAAAAGGCCATTTCATATCTCAAGAACTAGCAAAAGAAGTTATTGGACAAGAAGTAACTATTGAAAATGATAAAGCTATGGTAAGCGAAGTTGTTAGAACCATTGGGACAAAAGGTAAAGCTGTTAAAATAGAAGGCGAAAATTATGGAATGATAGGTAAAGATATTTGGATGGAAAACGAAATTGGAATAGAAGACGAAGATTAGGTGAAAGAAGATTGGGCGGAAGAGGATTTGATGGAATTTGAGAAAGTAGGAAAAAGGCTTATTACTGAGGTTTTTCGTTGGCATAAGAATGCTAATAAAGGAATTAGAGCAGCATATATCAGAACTTCAAGAAGTACAGCTTGGAAATAGAAAAAAGAAAAAGAAAGTTTAGAAAATGATGTAAAGAGAATGAAAACGTTTGAGACATTTTTTGGAAGTACTGAAACTTTGAATCATCATGACTATTACAGTCAACATAACCATCTCCAAAATCCTTTAATGCCTTCACTTCAACCTTCAGAAACTATACAAAGCTCTTCTTTATCTTCCATCAACATTATGCAAAATCTACAAGTTCATTTAGAAGAAATAAATCAAAAATGCTCAATATCAAAATCTGCAAAAATAAACAATAGTATTTTTACCTATGATTATTTATATTGTCTAAATATACGTAGATTCATACAATTGTTATTAGATAGGTGAGGTAAAATGGATGCTAGCATTCAAATTGCAGAAACAATATGAAATAAAGGCGATTACATAGCGAGGTGTATTCGAAAATGGGGAGCCCATTTTATTTAGACAGGAGAGCTTCTTATATATTGTCAAGGGAAACATGTGAAATTAAAAAGTTTATTAAAAGATGAAGATTTTAAGAAGAAATGTCAAACCTGGTTACAACAGCAAACACCAGAGTCCCGTTCTCCTGAAAACTTAAAAATATATATTGAAACAATACTATTTTCAAAGTTAACCAGACACATTAAGAAGGATACGATTTCTAAAAAAACTTGTCGAAACTATATGCATTTATGGGGATACATCTATGATGAAAGAAAGAAAGGAATCTATTACGATGGACATGAATGGTCAGATGTTGTAAAATATAGGAAGGAATAGTTAAAGAGGATGTTTGTGTATAAGGAATCTATGAAAAATTATGATGGCAATATGTTAGATATTATATTAGAACCACAGCTTAAGCTAGGAGAGAAAGAATTAGTACAAGTGACATATGATGAATGTCACTTTTATGCTAATGATAGGCAATGGAAAATCTGGATGAGGAAAAATGAGAATATTTTACGCTCAAAATATCTTAGATGTTCTATCATAGTTTTAACTTTCATTTGTCCATATCATGAGTTAATGCAATTATCTGATGAACAACTGCAGGAAAATCCTCATATTAAACATAAAGAAGCTTATATTCTGCGATCTA
>CAJVPP010001608.1:12500-18912 GCA_910592005.1 Funneliformis mosseae | reverse complement strand
TTAAGTTTCGAATGGCCATGTCCGATTGGGGTCGATCGGCGTCTATCGGCACCTGTTTGTGCCGATCGGAAAATATGGCAAATCGGCCGTAAATAGTATCAAAATCGGCCTAAAATCAGCTATCTGATTTTAGGCCGATTTGGACTATTTCGACTAGTGTTAACCTTATAAAAGTATCTCTTGCATTAGATGGAAATATATTTTCTCTTGAATAAGTTTATGTTGTTCTTAATAGATATCTTATTTTGAAATAATGTTGAAATATTTTATCTTAAATCATTCAGCATTTATAACAAATCAAAATATGCTTCTAGAATATGAAAAATTATATAGAATATCAGGATTTAACCCTTATAATTTTGACAAAAACATTCTAAAAAAAAATCATTATACAACTTTTAACATTTTTTCTTTTAATAAATAAATTTATTATAAAACTATAATTAATCAATCAATTCATCCTATTTATTATCAACTTATAATATGACTTATCTTTATTCAAATTACAATATTATCATAATAATTTTATTAAAAAAAATATTAATTATATATTATAACAAAAAGATTTATTAATTACATTTACAGTATATAAAAATAATATAATATATAACTACATCATTAACAAAGAAATAAAAACGATTTTTTAGAACTAACCATAAATGTAACATATGATTTTGTAATACTTCAGTTTAATCCTGTAACATATAAAGATAATAATAAAATAATAAATAATAAATAAGACCTATATTGTGTTAATTTGAAGCGTGACATTGGCCAAGTATTTCTATAAACAGTACTTATCAAACAAGAGGTCTGCTGAAACTTAATTAACAAGCATTTAAAATAGATGCTTTTTAAAGCAATTATTCAGGAACGCATATACCGTTGGAACATGTAAGTCCATCACAGCATGGACTGTAGGAACAGCTGCTATCCTCTGGAACGCATCTTGGTCCTCTTCCCCCTCTTCCCCTTCGAGCTATTAATGAAAAAAATAATTGTTAAATGTTTTAGTATTATTGAAAAAAAATTCTAAAGATATAATTACCTTCAATTAACGGTGAAGTAACAAGAGCGTAGATAAGGCAAATTACAACAGTAAGCAAAAGAAATTTCATGATAATTTTAATATTGTAAAAAAGAAAAGAGTATTGAAATTTGAGAGTATGTTTTAATAACTTTTCTTTTTACAGAGTGGAAAGTGACCTTATATATATAAATTGTCAGTTGATTTCCGTTCTTAAGAATTCCTTAGTGAGATATCTTATTATATTGTGTCTCTTTTCTTATTAGATCAATCCTTAATAATAAGTGTGACTAATTAAGAAAAAGTACGGCTACTAATTTGGTTTGTTTAACGTTAAAGGATTGTCGATAGTAAATTTATAGTAAATTCTAATAAGCAATTTTCATATTTAAATGTAATATTAATGTGATATAAAATTTTTCGTATCATTTCTTTATTATTACAAACTTCAATCATGAAACTAAAAAATGGGCTATACCAACGATACTTTCCTTATATAGTTGTTTTTAAATATGGTTATCAATGAAAAAATAAAATAAAAGTTTTTGTACGCTTGTAAATGACTGCTTATCGACCTTTTCGGCCATAGACCTTAAAGTGATAACCCAAAATCTAGAAACTTTAATCTTTTTTGAATGAGAAAAAAAAAGTCACAAATCTCGGTTCATTTCTCACGGTACATAAATCACGGGGTGATCAATGAATTGGAAATAAATTAGCTGTAGAAAAGAGAAAGCAAAGAAATAATGTGATGCCTAGGATTCGCGAACTCCCCTCTTTCAATTGCATCAAACATATCATTTGCTTCTATCAAAAAAATTTTTTTCTCGCTTTATTCTATACAGTATGTAACGCGCACGTGAATACTTAATCACCAGATACTTAAAATCTGTGATACAAGTTTGACTGGTATTACGTTACCGCAAGGTGAGTTCTAGACCTTGTATAGAAAAGACTAGAAAATAAGACAACATATCCTTAATTTTTTCACGAAATCGTTATACCAGATGCCTCGGATCTTTTCAGCTGAAAGGCAAAAACAATTCGGGAATTTGGTTCTATCGAAGTTTGATTTATTAAAAAGTAGCGAAAAATAAATAAAGATGTCGGAATGTACATTACAAATCCGTCGTAACTTTTAAAGCATAACTCCTATATTCTTACATACGTTATCTCTTATTTTTTCGATCTCGATTCTAAACAATCACCCAGAACGTTTTATTTTTCATCTGCTTGACTACAGTAAATTTGATCCGGAGTATGCACGATTCGATAGACGTATTCTGATCGGGTTACAACTCATCAAGCTTTGCGCTTTTGCTTTTGTTCAAGTTGCATCAAGTTTGAGCTACGCCTATTTTATGTCAATTTGTTTCGATGACGCAAGATAATTTCTTCATGGATAATCTATTCTGCCGATAAGCAATGGGATTATTGCACGCACGCAAAGAATAATTATAATAAAAACGTGAGATTTATTCTCTGTATCATTGATTTTTGGATTCCATGTGCATTCGAAAAAATTTATCGTAAGTAGATTACAAATCTTTTTTGACAAGTCTTCTTTAAATAAATACTAATAGTTTTGTTCGATGATAGTATAATTTCAAGTTGTTTTGTAGTTTCAATGATAGTCTTCGATTGAATTACCAAAGCGATTGGTTTACTTTTTGTTTTATTATACGAGAAACTTTTCCGGTGATCTAATCATAAACATTTTTCAATAATACATTTTGGAGTCTTTATTGAGAAAAATCTCTGGTAGCGGCAGTTACAAATCCTCGAATATAAAAAAATAATTTTTTGCTTAATCACGTGATGTATTTTCCCACCAACCTTAGAAATTTTTGTTAGAGATGTAAAGTTTAACAATCCGTTGTAACATCAATAATTTCGATAAATCAAAAAAAAACCATCTTGTAATTCGTTGTTTAAATAACTATAGCAGTTTGAGTAATAGTTTTTGTTTTTATATGAACAAGGGCAATGGTTTGTTTCACATTTAGGAGTTTCTTCCTCTAATCCGATGTTATTACGTTGTATGCTTCATCATTAGCAATGTTCTCAAGTGAATGGATTGAAGAAATTAATTTATAGGATTCAATATCAGGTTGCTTAATGATGGTTTCGGTGATTACTTGTATAAAATAATAAAGTAGTAGATTAAGTTATATATAAGGTTTCTTAGTTTAAAGTAGCTTTTAACTGCTAGATGTCTAGCACACAATGTATTTAATGTAATTTTTTACTACATAGATGCCTAACATAAATTTATGAAACTTAAAATTTAATTGTATTCCTTTACTCTCTATACTTAGTAGAAATACTTGAATCATTTTTATTATTTTTATTATGATTTTATTTTTGAATAAAAATATAGTCTGATTATAAGTGATAGTAGATTAAGGTGATAAAAATGATGGGTTAAAGTGGTGATAAAAATAAATAAAATGAAAATTTTATATTAATTGAATATTTAGATTTATATATAAACTGTATATATATATATATTGGTAAAGTTACTTATTGTAAATAAATAATATATAGTATTTCATTTATATACATATTTAAAAAGTAATTCCTTTCTAAATGCACATACGATATATTTTTTCTCATACTCTTATTCAGTCTCAAACTTTATAAAAAAAAGGTTGCGGGGCAAAACCCAAATCTCATTTTGGCAAAAGTCGAAACCTTTTGGGTTTCGACGACCGGATTAATTAAAAAAAAATGTTAAATAATAATATTAATTAACATACATATATGGTAATTCACTTAATTTGTTTACGTAATCGACAAAATCATATGTTAAGCGACATCATTCGCTAAGAATTATATCACTGCCTTCATGGTTAAACCTGTTAATTCCGGCCGAAATTAATTATTCAATAATAATGTAGTCAACAAAAATAAATCGTAATAATTTATCGACCTTTTTTTCTTATTTGCAATGATGTCAAATTGATCAAATATAATAACTACCATTAATTTTGTTTTGTGATTAATTGAATGATCATATTTACATCATACTATTCGTAAATTTTTACATTAAAAAAAAACCAATAAAAACCTGATCCTTCTGAATTTTATTTTCTCAAATTTTTCGAAAAAATGACTACTGCTGTTCCTGCTACGGTAATTACTGATTCCGCAAAAAATTTAAATGATACCATGGTTGCCGTTGAGTGGCATGGTACTACTGACGTACGCATCAATTCAAAACGTCAAAGACCTGTCCTTACTGTAAGTAGAATAAAATAAAAATAAATCCTTTGGGACGTTTGATAATTTTCCGAGATTGACCGATTATATAATCGTTTGTTAGCAACCAACCGATGCCATTGTTCGTGTAACCGGAACTACTATATGTGGATCCGATTTACATTTGTATCATAATGAAATCCATGGGATGGAGAGAGGGGATGTCTTGGGTCATGAAGGAGTGGGAGTCGTTGTTGAAGTATATATAATTATCTTTGTTTTTTTTATTTTCTTTTATGTTCTATACAAATGAATCTTTACAAATGATATATATATTTTTTTGGTGATGATTAGGTTGGTGAGAAGGTCGCAAATATTAAACCAAATAACCGCGTTGTTATTTCCGCAGTAATTGCATGTGGAAATTGTGAATATTGTCAAAATAAATTGTATAGCTCTTGCGATATCACAAATCCAAGTAAAGAAATGGAAGAATTATACGGTAATTATCAAGGTCTTTCTCCTTCCAGTTTTGTCAAATATCTAATAATTTTTTAATGGATTTTCAAGGTCATCGTACCGCTGGATTATTTGGATATTCCCATTTGACTGGCGGATATGATGGTAACGAAATTTTATAATCGTTCGAGTCTTTTTAATTTGCAAGTTGATCGTTATGACGCCTTTTTTTGAATTTTTACAGGAATACAAGCCGAATACGTTCGGGTTCCTTTTGCTGATGTCAATCTCCTTCAAGTTTCGGAAGAAGATTATCATGCTTTAGGGGTAAAAATTTATATATATATATATTACGGTATTATTATAAACAAAGAAATCTTTTTTTTTTTTAAAAAAAAAAACGATTTGATTGGTATTTTATAGGAGAAATTGGTCTTATTATCGGATGTTGCTTGTACTGGTTGGCACGCCAACGAATTAGGCGAAGTGTCGAAAGGTATTGAGAAATAAAGAGACTATCCGAGTTTTATACCGTCTTTTTTAATTATTTAATTGTGACACTTTCTTTTTCCATCTAGGTGATGTTGTTGGAATTTGGGGTAAGGAAAAAAGTCATATTCTAGTTAGAGAAATAAATTTACTGCTTGTTAATCGATCTTCATTTGTTAAAATAGGATGCGGACCAATTGGTTTAAGCGCAATCGCATGGGCGAAATATCGTGGCGCGTCGCGTATAATCGGTATCTTGACATGAATTAAACTTCTTTCTTGAGTGAGATTTTTTATAGGTAATTCTTATAATTCTTTCGTTTTTTATAGCGATTGACTGTGTTCCGGAACGTTTAGCAAAGGCACATGATATTGGAGCCGAAACAATTAATTTCAAAGAGAATAAAGATATAGTAGGGAAAATGAAGGTGTTTGTTCCCGGTGGACTGGACGTTGCAATCGAGTGTACAGGATTTCGTTATACCAAAACCGTTAAACAACAGGTAGAAAAATCACTCTTTTCTGAGACCGATAGTATTGACGCGTTAGGTGAAGCAATTCGTTGTGCAAAAAAAGGTAAGCTCGAGCGATTTTGAACTAATTTTGAACTAAAAAGGTTTAATAATTGCTAACGTTCATCGTGTTGTCGCAGGTGGAAGAATTTCTATCATTGGAGATTTTGTTGGGAAGGCCAACAATTTTCCGATTGGTGCAGTTATGGTAAGAAAAGATTCTTGAAAGATTTGAGGCAATTAATTTCCCAATATAATTGAAAATGATGTTTTTTTTTTTATTAATGTTTAGGAAAAATCACTCACTTTGCGAGGCGGTCAAGTTCTAGTGCAAAAATATTGGGCCCAACTTTTACAAATCATGAGGTCGAATCAAGTGAACATGAATTTCTTTACACATCACGGAAAATTGGAAGATACCCCAAAATTTTATAAAATGTTTGATAAGAAAGAAAATGGGATAATTAAAGTCTTCTTGTGTGTGGGTGATCAGTGTAAAAGTCAGCATTAATTTTTTTTTGAAGTATTTACTGTCCCATTAACTCGAGCATCTACTTCATTATCGGTATATGATTTACGAACTTACATTTTCTTATTAATTCTACGTATATATATTTCTAAAATGTTTTTTATATAATAATCGCACTTTAAGAAACCTGTTTTTTTAAAACAATTATTTTTTATGTTGCGAATAAATCAATTTTGAAATTTTGAATTATTTTCG
>CAJVPP010001608.1:0-7500 GCA_910592005.1 Funneliformis mosseae | reverse complement strand
ATCCAGGACGCAGAAAACGTTTCTTCAAAATACAACTCTATTAAGGTAGGTACCCAATAGATTTAAAATTTGAGCTCATCCCACTTCACTCGCCGTTACTGAGGGAATCATTGTTATTTTCTTTTCCTCCGCTTATTGATATGCTTAAGTTCAGCGGGTATTCTTACCTGATTTGAGGTCAATTTGATAAATATGTATACATAACGTAAAGATATATGTATGACATGGTCTTATTTAAAGCCACTATTCTTGGTACGTAGATAGATAGCTCAATTCTGACATATTACACAAGCATATGTCAATAATTACTCAAGACACTCAAACAGGCATACCCTCCGGATTACCAGAGGGTGCAATTTGCGTTCAAAGATTCGATGATTCACAGGTTGCAATTCACATTACTTTTCGCATTTCGCTGCGTTCTTCATCGATGCGAGAACCAAGAGATCCATTGTTGAAAGTGATCTTTCATTATTAATTTATGTTAAATGGTTGGTTGATAAATGATAACTTTAAAGGTTTTATGTTAATTATAGGTTTGAATCATGCAAATCCACCTCAAAATTATGCTGCTGCCTTCCTTGGACGTGGTAGCCGTTTCTCAAGCTCCCTCTCCGGTGTCATGCCCAAACACCTGTTACCCGTTACCACCATGGTAGGCCTTTATCCTACCATCAAAAGTTTGATAGGGCAGAAATTTAAATGATTCATCGTCGACGTTAAGCCACACGATTTGAAAATAGTTATGTAAGTTATCATGAATCACCACCACAAGGGATCGGTTGCCCGACGTTGGTTTTTTATCTAATAAATCCATCCCTTCTAAAAAGTCGGGTATTAGCATGTATTAGCTCTAGAATCACCACGGTTATCCAAGCAGTGATCGTACGTACCATCAAATAAATTATAACTGATTTAATGAGCCATTCGCAGTTTCACCTTGGGACAGTTTCACCTTGCATTAATTTTTGAGTCAAGCAATTTGCATTTATGATTCATTTACCTCACCTCATCTTTTAATACACAACGTTTGATTATATATAAAATTAAATATATTATTCGTCAGATGGTTTCATAATAACGAATAAAAATGTCAACTAATTTTTTAACTAAGCCTTACCCAAGAAATAATAACAATTTCCATTTGACGGATAATGACTGTATGTAAAAGTGCTTTTCACTTCACCTTTACAACAAAGAAAATGAATTTATTTACAAATTCGCTTTATTTTCAACTTTAATGATCTTGACTCTTCATATCAACCCCTATTCGAAAAATGCTTGCCGGGATCGTCGGAAAAAATCAATGCCGATCTATAGTTAGTTTTGATCACGTTGTCAACGTCAAAATTTCCAAACATTTTTAAGCAAAATTTTGTACCCAAACTTCTCTTCATATTAAAAACTTCTCAAAAATCAACTTTCAATTATAAAATACTTAAAAATAAAAATGTTACTATGTCCTTTATTTGCAGAGATTTTCTGAGAACGATTCATCTAGTACATTATTTTTTTTACATTGACGTGAAAAATGCGATAATTTTTCGTGTATTTACCTGTAAAGATTACGAAAAATACTTGACGTAATGAGACATACTACTTGAATCTTTGAAAACGTCATTTATAATTCGTAGGATAAACTAATAAAACGATTTTTTTTTTTCTTTCTTGAATAATACAGTATTTCACGTCGCCATTTTGAAAATATTTTTTTTTATGATAAATTTCAAACGCGTTCCTTTCAAATAAAGTTTATTTACGAAGAAAACTGGACTTTATATTGTCGACAAAGATAATAAAATCTTTCACCAAAGTTCATGGACAAAGGACTCTCTTGAAACGTCTCTCACACAATACTTTCTCCTCTCACCTCCAACCAAAATCTTTGGTGCAAGAGATAATTTACTGAATTTGAACCATTGGTTAAAGGTTTTTTTTTTGTTTTGCTGTTGATACTGCAAGCTTGATTTATTGCAATTCGAAAATTCGACAAAGAACTACATGGATTAAACTTTTTGTATTTTTTTTTTTAATATATTTACAGGATAACATAAATACATCATCTATTCACTACCCAATTTTTGCGTATAAAAACCATGGATGTTTGAGAACTATCTATACGGATATTAACTTGAGCTGAAGATGAGAGCTAGAAGTTACTGCAACAAGTTCGGCACGTGTTGAATAAGGTCAATGTTGAATAGATTAAATCAACAACATATATGAGAATGTAGCCGAAGAATCTATAGCGAGCAGGAATTTCGATGATGAATTTGGCGTCTTTTGTGGGCTTGGATTATCTTAACTTCGTATAGACGATAGTCAAAGTTGTTCGTAACCTGACTTTGGAGTCGACTACATTGAATGTGAATGACTATATTTCGATTTAGGTCGATCTCTAAGTTATTAGAGTTTATGTACAGCAAATGTGTAGATGATTGTTATGCTGTAAAAAAAAAAAGGATTTGAAAGAGGAGCTGCTTTATAACCAACGAATATGAATATTTATATATAAGCAAGGAAAATTGTACAAGAATGTGTGATCAATATTGTATAGAGAGTGGACGGAACGCCCCCTAAAATGCTAATTAACGTCATACAACAGCGTCGGTCATATGACGGCCTACTTTTATTTACCTCGTGTTTTATTGACTTGATTCACAAAATTCTCTCTCCTAAGAGACAAAAATAATGGGACAAACCAAGGAATTGACCAAAGAACAACACGAACAATTATCGAGCCATTGCAAAGACCGTTATGTGTGGATTGTCAACTTTTTGGAATACTTTATGATGAGCTAACGGACCAATCGAATCGATCGACAACTCGCTCCGGACCCACCTTTGATTACGTAACTCAACGTGATCGCATTAAACGAATGATAAAAATCGTGTGCTGATGAATTTCAGCAACTTTGGAAGAAATTCGAACATCTTTGATTTCATCACGTGAAGAAACGTCCGCAAGATGTTTGTGTACCAAAGTTGGTTTTGTCGAAATTAATGTGGAGTGACGAATCGACCTTCTCTCAATTCCAAAAAGCCAGATTGTACGAGAACCTGAGGGTTAGTAGGTTTATCCTGTGCGCCGATTGTTCCATTGACCGGGACAGCAACTGGTGACTCATTCTTCATAAGTATGTCTTATCAGCTATGAGAAAATGTTTCCAAATAATGATTGATGGTTCCAAGAAGTAATGCCCGACCTCACGAATCGAAGGTTGCAATGGTTTTTCAGGTGGGAATGACGAAGATATTTTATCTTTGCCAGCTCAAAGTCCTGATCTCAATCAGAAATCCAACCAACCTTGCCGATACGCTAAAAGCATGGCGAGACATACTATTGAAAATTTGGTCGATAGCATGTCACAGCGAATTCAGGCAGTGATTGCTTAGTGCGAAATGTATCCCTTAACAGATCTAAAATAAAAATATTAATTGACCTTTTGTTAATTCGCAGGAAGTTTAGGCTTTATAATGGTGAAAAAACTTTAATTTTCTAAAATTCAACAGATATTCTTTTTATTCTATTATTCTAGTATTTTTAATTAATCTTTTTTGTTTTATCAACGCACCATATCAGAATTTAATTATGAAAAGACAGACTATCGAAAAATTATTTATTAATTTCTTGAGATAAATGAAGACGAAATAAAGATTTATCTCGAAGGTATCGTGAAAATGTATCAAGAATCAGACAAGGACTGCCAGCTTCATCAAAACGACTTTTAGTTAAATTTTTAATTTCAACAATACCAGCGCAATCAAAGATAATTTATTTCACCTACGAATACGATTTGAAAACGGTAGATTGAATCGCATTTTTTTATGTTCACTTGGTAAATACAAATTAGGATTAATTGTAGAAAATTTCCATTTAAGTTTATTTAATATAATTAATGGCAAAGTTGCTAGAAGATATAAAACGGAATATATCAGAAAAATACACTATTTTATTATGTAAGTTATTCCGGTGAAGTTGGAAGCATTTTGGTGAAATCTTAACACCAAATAATCTTTAGTTTCAAAATATTAAAGAATTTTACACATATAATCAAATTTTTATTTTTTCATTTTAGGCAAATCGGTATACAAACATCCGACATTGTTAATAATATTTATGATGCATGGACGAGCATACCATACATTTTTAATATGAATGTTAACTCGTTATGGAGTCTCGGACGCTCCGCAAAGAAAAAAGACGAACGCTAAAAAAATCGAGTAAAAGACTTCGTAGACAATTTTACATTAATTAAAAAATTAGATCAAAGCTTTAGTTTTTTAAATTAAAGAAATCTAATAAATACTTGCCTTTTTGTGAGTTCCGAAAGTCTTCAATTTCTTACTTATTTGTAGATTCCAGAATCATCTATACACAAATCCTTGGGTCGGAAGCATGTTCTTATAGAGGGAGTGTTGACAAACTAAATGCTTCCCTTTTTGATCTTAATTCTTGGATCGGTTAGGTTTTTCCTAAAGAGTGAGTGTGATTTTTTTTAAAAAAAAATTTAAGAAAAATAATCAAATGCTTCCTTTTTTGTAGAATCCGAAATCTTCAATCCATGGGCCGAGGCAAGTTCCTATAGAGGTATTGCTAGTTTTATATTTTTTAATTGAAAAATAATGAAAAATCCTTTTTGGTTATATCGGAGGTCATCAATCTTTGGGTAATAGGAGGTTCCGGAGGACTTCAATTCTTAGATCGGGGTAATAGCCTATAGAGTGAATTTGATTTTTATGTTTTAAATTGAAAATAACTAATTGCTTACCTTTTGTTTGTGTCGCAGATCTTTAATTCTTGGATCAGGCAAATTCTTCCTATATAGTGAGGTGTTGATTTTTTAAAAAAAGATAATGACAATTATTTACCTAATGTTTGATTAATTATTTTAATATATAGCAAAATGGTTGGAACAGTTGCGACATTTAAGATTATTTGTAAATTTCAAGAGATCTACATGTGCTAATTCTTATGGCTGAATAGATATCGATATAACTTCCTCCGTATTTGCCAGAGGTTGAAAAATCTGATTTGCAAATACTCGTAACAATTCATTTGTTTGATTCTAATATAATATCAAAATGTTATTTAGTAGTGGTGCCAGTTTTAGCAATTTTTAAAGTCAATTTATTCAGTCATTAACGACTCTTTTCAGTTAACTTAGCTATGACTGATCATAATTCTTATTTAAAATATTAATAAAAAAAGTTAAAAATCAAAAATTTAACTGGAATAAAATTACAATTAACTAAATTTGTCTAAAAGATTATAATAACTAAAATTTTCAAAAACTTTTCACTAAAAATTTGAATCACATTCTATTATAATTTTTATATATTTTTTATTATTAATAAAAATTTATTAAAATAAATTTATATTACTTTTTATTTACAAATTTGATAATTTTTTACTATATTTTTTTTTAAAAAAATATATTTTAATTCAATATTACTTTTTAAAATTTATATTTTAAAAACTATTTTTCAATTATTAATTAAGTAATTTATTAATTTTTCTTTATTATTTTAAATGTTTTATATGATTTAAAATATTTATTATATAATTTTTTTTCTTTATTTTATATGTATTTATTACTTAATAATTCAAATTATTTTTATATATTATTAAAATTTTATATATTATATATATTTTTTATAAAATTATAATTACTTATAAATAATAAATATTTTTATAAATTATATATTAAATTGATTTAATAATTATATATAAATTTAATCAGTGTTAGAATTGAACCTTGTCTAATTCCCAATAATAAACTAATGGATTTTAAACCTAATGGAAATATTCAGTCCAATTTCAATTCAAATGGATTATAATTATTTAATTTTAGCCAAATTATAATTTTATAAACTATAATTCTGATCAAATTTATAATGTAAGCCTAACTTAAAATTTGAATGATAAAAAATCATTTCACTTGAATAATCAATAATAAATTTGTTTAATTAGAATGATCTACTGACCTGACCTTAATTTTTCAGGTAACAGTGAGTTTGAAAATTAATATTACAAACATTTTAAATTTATTTTATCCTGCTAGAGATCAAAATTCTAAATGAAACATCTAGATATTTATATTAAATATTTAAGAAAACTAATTATTTATCAAATTTTATATTAAGTAATAATAAGTAAATTTAATAAAATTCTAATAAATATTACCTAAAATATGATGAACTAATATTATATAATTATGACTTTCTAAATAAAATTTGGTATTCTATAATTTAATATTATATATATTTTTTTACTAAAATAATATCACATATTTAAACTTACAAATTAATTCTAGCAAATATATGCTAGAAAATATTGAGCCAATATTAATAGTAAATTGATCATATAAATAAAATACAGAGGGTTATCAAAAGTTTTTAAACGAATTTTATACAATATAAAATGCTTAATTTTTAAAACTCAACCAAAAAAACTTTATTAAAACTTTATTTTAAGCTTATCAAAACTTATATTTTATATTATTAAACTAATATTTAATTAAATCACCTTCTACTGCAATTACCATCTGAATTTGTACTAATATACTATCAACTAAATTTTTGATCATATGTTTTAAAATTACTTTCCATGCATTTTTAACATCCCTTTCAAGTTCAGTAAGATTGGTTGATTTTTTCTTTTTATTTCTAATATTCTTTTTACTTCAGCCCATAAATTTTCTATTGGGTTAAGGTCTAGGCTTTAAGCAGATCAGAGAATATGCAGATTTTTTTCTGTGTAAAATGATGATGCAATCTTTATTTTATAAAGTCTAGTATTATTTTCTTGAAACAAACCATTGTTTCTTAAAAACATGCATTTTATTGTAAGTAAAGCATATTTGCATAATATTTTAACATAAATAGCTTCAGTTGCTAATCCCTAAAGTAGTACAATCAGTCCATGCCTTTTTGTGAAAATAATCCTAAAATATATGGCTTAAAATGTATTTAACTATGGCTGAAACACAAGAGAGTGACCATTCATCTTCTGGTTCTCTTTATACTCTGCTAGTACAATTTTATTAAAATTGAGTAAAGGTCAATTCATCACTCTATAGTACTTTTGCCTAATTATTTTTTGTCCAATTTTCATGTTCTAAGTATTATGCAAATCGTGCCTCTTTATTTGTTAGTAAAATGAAAGGTTTTTGCTATACAACATAACTTCTTAGTTCAAATGAATGAAGAGTATGACAAATGGTAATTTCTGAAACATTCTTACTTATTTTTTTTATAGTTCTTTATTCCAGTAGCACATAATCGTTAATTTTATGCTTTTTTATTATTACTAAATATTTAAATCAATTATGATTTGTAATATCGATCAGACATGATCATTTGGAATAAAGCTTAGAATTAACAGATCCAGTTTCAGCATGTCTTTTTACTGTACAGTAGTGGTCATAAGTATCCGACCGCTAATATTTTCTAAAATCAAGTAATAACATCCATTAAAATTTTCCAAAATTTAAGTTC
>CAJVPP010001607.1:0-18924 GCA_910592005.1 Funneliformis mosseae | reverse complement strand
TTAAAATTAATAATAAATAAAATAAATATATAATTAATTAATTTTTTCAAATACAAAAATCTATTGATCCTAATAAACCTAAGTTAGCATATATTAAAAGTATATGTGAAAGGAAATATATGACCTTAAAGCTATATGAATATAAAATTATATTACAAATCATGTGATTTATAATTTAATCTTAATAGTAACTGATTTATATATTTGAAAGTATATTTCTATAATTTAGGAAATTGAACACACTTATTCTTCGCATCTCAGCATTAATTTTTTACAAATTAGAGATTTAATGACAAGCTCTTGTTCAATTATTTTACTTAAAGGATTAAAGGATTATAATTACTTACTAAATCAATAACTTGGTTACTAATCAACTATGCTGTAAATCTATCTGGTTTTTCAAATAAAATCATATAACGTTCATGACTAAATTCATTTAAAATTTTACAAATTTTTTCTAATAATTTTTGGAAGAAAGACATTGTGAAAGTTTGAATAAAAAAAAATAGATGATTAAAAAAATATGATTTGTATATAAAAAAATAAAAATGAACTATATATATAATTAATTATTATTACGTTAATTTCAAAAATGAATATATCTGTCAAACAAATACAAATGCTTGCTAATTATTGATTGTTTAAATAATTAAAACTAATATAAAAAACAATAAAAGATAATAATACATAATTTTTTTTTAGTTTTATAGAATCCAGTATAATTTCTAAAAAAAATACAATTAATTATTAATTATAATTGTTTAGAATTCAAATAAACCAAATGATAATCTTTTTTAAAAATACACTTCTGAAGTTTAGAAATCTAAAAAGATAATTCCTATATGCAAAAAGAATTTGCTATACCTGTACTGTTTTAAAAAATTTTTATGATTTCATTTATAACTTACTATTTAAAGTTCAAATCTATTAAAAACAAAAATCTGTGTAAAAATCATTCTAAAAAAATTAAAAAAACAAAATTATTAGTAAAGTTTATAAAAAATATAATTTAAAAATTCTTTAAAATCTAAATAAAACAAAGTTCAAAAAATTAGAATGAAAATTGAAAAAATAAAAAAATGGAACAGAGTTCAAAAATTAGAATGAAGGTTAAAAAAATAAAAAAAATGAAGTGAAGTTCAAAAAATTAGAATGAAGATTGAAAAGTAAAAAATGGAACAGAGTCTAAAAATTAGAACGGAGGTTGAAATGTAAAAAAATAAAGTGGAGTTCAAAAATTAGAATAGAGGTTGAAATGTAAAAAATGGAATAGAATCCAAAAATTAGAATAGAGGTTAAAATGTAAAAAAATGGAGCAGAGTTCAAAAATTAGAAGGGAGGTTGAAAAATAAAAAAATAAAGTAGAGTTTAAAATTAGAATAGAGTTTAAAAATTAGAGGGAGATTTATTTTTCAATCTTCACTCTAATTTTTAAACTCCACTCCATTTTTTTTATTTTTTTTTATTTTTTATTTTTTTTTTTTTGTATTTTTGTAATGTTACTAAAATTGATTAACATGCATAATTAACATACATAAGTACAAGTTTTACACTACAATTAACATTATTTACATGTGCAAATCAATTAAATTTTTAGCCAATGCATCTGATTGACAATCAATTAAATATCTTTACTAAATTATGTTAAATTTTAAAATTTACATCTGATTGACGTATTGATAAATTAATTAAATAATCTTTATTAAAATAGTTAAATAAGATGATTAATGATGTGATTGATAATTATTAAATAATCTTTATTAATAATACTTTAAATAAATTATATTTTAGCATTTATTTGATTAATATTTTATGCATTTTTTTAAAATATGTATTATATATAAATAAAAAATTTATTTTGTATTAAAAATTTTATTTATAAAAATACAATTTTAGACATTAAAAAAAAAATAAATTATACAAAATGTAAAATTTAAATTTTTATACAGTATATCTATTTATTACACAAATTGAAATTCAGTTTTATATTCCTTCTAAAATTATTTAAACATCTCATTATAAATTATAAATTTGAAATAAGGAATAAGGTATAAATCTAAAAAGATTTGTCAAATTGGTTTCTTTTTTATTAAAATTATTTTCTTTTTGCTAAAAATTAATTTTACAATTTAATTATAAAACAAACTATCAAACAAGATAATAATAATAAACTTGATATTATAGCAGATACTGAAATCTCTCCAAGAACATAATTTAGTTTAGAAATATTTTAGAATAGAAAATGAAAAAGCAAAGTGCATATATTGTTTGTAAGTATATATTTATTTTTTATTTTTTAAAAATATTTTATTTATTAATATTTTAAATATTAATATTTAAATATTACAGTATAGAATATAAGCGTATTAGTAGAATTATAAGTAATCTTCATCAGCATTTAAAAAATAAACATTCTGTTAAATTAGAAAATTAAAAACAAAAGGAGTAATAACATATATATTAATAAATACCATCTGTAAGTTTAATTTAAAAATTTATTTTTATTTAGCAAAATGACAAGAGATTTTTTAGCTATTTCAGGTAAATAAATTTAAAATTTTATGAAATTTTTATAATTTAATTTTTAATCAATCTAATTTATTTTTTTTAAGCTACTAGTATTCCGATAGAAAGAGTATTTTCTAAAATAACTGATCTAATTACACAAAAAAAGATGTAATTTATCAACAGAAACAATTAGAATATGTATATATCTTAAATATTAATAGCAAATTATTTTAAAAAATAAATAAAATTTTTTTATTCTGTGTTTTTTAATTTTGTTTTTATTTTTTTTTATGATTTTGATTTAAATAAAATAATATATAAAACTTATAATATCATATAATTTAAAATAAATTTTTTATATTTAAATATTTATAAATTAATTTAAATTTGACCCAAAACTTAATTTGAATTTAATTCAACTCAAATAAATTCAAATCAAAATTAAGTTGAGTTAAACTTGAGTTGAGTCAAATTGAGTCAAGTTTAAAATTTATATAACTCGAATCAAATCGAGTTGAAAGATTTTATAAAATAAATTTGACTCAACTTGACTTGAAAAAAATGAGTCAAATAGAGTTGATCTTTAAACTCAACTTGATTTGACTCATTCGGAACTCTAATTGTGATTAACTGCAAAAATACATGTTATAGTTTTATTAATTTCTAAATCGTTATCTACACATACAGTCAGACCTCTCTAAATGCATTCTCTATAAATGCACACACTCTTTAAATGCACACAATATTCTAGTCCTAAGCTTAGGACTTAGAAATTAAATGCATACTCTAAGTTCTGCACGTGTAAGAAATTTTTCGATCCTTTGATATGACAATCTGATCTCTAAATGCACGTCATGTGACTATTTTATAAAATAATAGGACCTGTTGATTGATGTGAAAAAAAATTTTTTAATTTTATTTTTTAAATCAATCAATGTAACTAACAACTAAAATCACTTACCCTTTGTAACTACCGAATTCTTCAAGCATTGATCGTTCAAAGGTAAGTCCTATGATATTTTTTATATTTTTATATTTTTTTTTTAATCAATTAAACAAATAATTAAATTACTTACCTTCATGTAGCTACCAGATTCTTCAAGCATTAGATCGTTCAGAGGTATTATAAGTCCTAAAAAAAAAAATATTTTTTATTTTTTTATTTTTTTTTTTTTTATCAATCAATTAAATAATTAAATCACTTATCTACTTGTAGTTACTGGATTCTTCAAGACATGGATCATTCAGAGGTAAGTCTGTGAAAAGTAATTTTTAATATTAATTTTATTTAATTGATCAATTATACTAACAATTAAATCACTTACCTACTTGTAGTTACCAGATTCTTCAAGACATAGATCGTTCGGAGGTAAGTCTATAAAAAAAAAATATTTTTTATATTTAATATTAATTTTTTTTAATCGATCAATTATACTAACAATTAAATCATTTACCTTCTTATAGCTATCGGATTCTCAAATATTGAATCATTCGAAGGTGAATGCTATAAAAAAATATTTTAATATTTTTTTATTTTTTAATCAATCAAAAAATCTAACATTAAATTACTTACTTTCTTGTAGCTACCAAATTCTTCAAGGCTTGGATCGTTCAGAGGTAAGTCTATGAAAAAAAATATATTTTTTATATTTAATATTAATTTTTTTTTAATCGATCAATTATACTAACAATTAAATTACTTACCTACTTGTAGCTATCAGATTCTTCAAAGCTTAGATCATTCGGAGGTAAGTCTATAAAAAAAAATATATTTTATATTTAATATTAATTTTTTTTTAATTGATCAATTATACTAATAATTAATTACTTACCTTCTTGTAGCTACTGGATTCTTAAGTATTGAATTATTCGAAGGTGAGTACTATGAAAAAATATTTTAATATTTTTTCAATTTGATATAATAATATTAAGACAGTTAAAATAAGATAATGAAAGGAGAATAAAAATATATTGTGAAGTACTCATAAAGATAACTAATTTTAATTTTTTCTTTCATTTCCTTTTTTACTAATTCTTGAATTTTAGCAGTATCTTTTACTTTTTTGTTTTTGATTTCTTTATCTCTAGTTTTTTTGCTTTTAGCTTTATTATTCATTAAAATAATCTTTTTTAATATTTTAATTGATTTATTTCAAAAGTAGATTATTTGAATATATTTCATATTTTTTAATATAAGAACTTGTGTTATTAGATAATAATATTTTTCTATCAGATTCAACCTGAATTTTTAAAAAGAATATTTTAATTATCATTATCATTATTTTTACGTAAAAGATCATTAATTTTTTTTTTGTCTTCTTTTTAAACTATAATACAATGTTTCTTCTTTTTTCTTTGTATTAATTTGATGTGAATTTTCTAATGAAAAAATAATCAAAGTTTCTTGTTAAAAAATAGTTGGATATTATAAATAAAGTTTTATAACAGTTTGAGAATCACAGAAACAAAAAAATAATTGAAGGGAAATATTTGAATTAAGACCATATTTTTAATAAACAATAAAATGCAAGTCATCCAATACCTTATACTTCTTTTTTAATATATGATATATCAGAACTAAATTTCTTTCAAAGAAAAGTAATTGACTGTCATTCTCTAGAATTAAAAACTTAAACTATTTTTTGCTTACAATAGTAAAAACTACATATTCAGGTAATAATAATATTAAAAATTATTCAGCTTCTTGATTGCAAAAAAATAAATAAGCAATATTTTGATTTATTCTTTAGCTATTAAAATATCTTTTATAGAGAAATTAAATATTTTTACTTTATTGTGTAAATTCAAAATATGAAGACTAACAGAATAATTAATTATTACCCAACTACTATTTTCTTATTTAATAGCATGTCAATTATTAAGACCTTAGGTAATAAGTATCATGTACTATTTGAAAAGTATTATCTAATAAATAATTATAATAAATTATAATGATTATGTTAAAATTCATTCTTTAATACATTTTTTTATAAAATAAAACATTTTTTTTTTAACATATTTTTTATTATTTCATTTTCAAAATTTGACTATAAATAAAAATTAAAAAGTTTAATAATTTTTTTTATTTCAGCCTTTTTATCCTTCCTAATATCTTTATATATTAACCAAAATATAACAACTTATAAAAGATATAGATTATGTATATATATAGTAAAATTAAAATATTTTCAAGTAACTTATATACTATTTCATATTTTCATTAATTTAATTTCTTTTATTCAAAAAAACTCAGTTCATTCAAAAATTGCTATATTTTATTTTTATTATTTTAAATACAAAACAACTAAATAATATAAACTTTTCTTATATAAGCAAATAATGAGAACTCTTTAAAGGCTATTAATGATAGTATAAAGTTTCTTTTTAGCATTTCTCAAAAAATTTGATTTATTATAAAAATTATATGACATTTAGGTAATGATCTACTAATAGAAATGATCGACATATATTCTACCTTTAAATACAATATTTAAAGGTAAACTCTTTTTTAATAATGTATTAGTTTAAGTAATTTAAAATTTATTTTTAAATAACTTAAGCTAACAATTTATGTAATATTATTAATTCAAATACTTTAAATCAATTGTAATAGCTTTTTTTTATATAAATTTATATAGAGTTTTATAAATAATAATAAAAATAATAAAAAATAAAAAATAGAATTGTAGAAAAGAAAAAAAAATGTAAAAGAAAAGAATCATTAAGCAAGAAAAAATAGCATAAAGCTAAAAAAAATTATATATAGTTATTAGATCATTATTTAGCTTAATTTTAAAAAAACTATATATACATTATTAATCTTATATAATAACATAGGCATTTTGCAGTAGAAAAAAAGAAAACCACCAAAAAATTTATTAAGTTGATATTAAATCTGAATTTATTTTACTAAAAAAAATAATATTTAGTTTATAAAGTAAAAAATTTTTTTTTAGTAGTTTTTTTCTTTTCTACTATAAAGTACCTATATATATAATATATTAATTAAATTAATTATATTAAACATGTTAAATATATTTACTATATTTATTATATATATTATATTAAATATTTTTAATATATTAATATACTTAATATTCTTGATATTTAGTATTACATTACTTACATCTGATCATACTATTTAAATAATTTGCTAAATTTTAAGTTTTAATAAACTTAATTAATAATATTTAGATTAAAATTATAAACCTATTAATATATATATAATTTGATAACTTTATAAATAACATTGATTTTTTTTAATAGTTACTATTAAAATTTATTATAAAATAAGTTTTTACTAAATGTAATGTAAATTAATATAATCAAATTAATTTTAATTTATGTTTTTTATTTTATTTATTAATTTTTTTATATAGTATATCAAGATTTCACTGTAATATGATTTAAATATTAAGAAAAGTTACCAGAATCAAATTTATAAAGAATAATAGTAATTAAAATAATAGATTGATACATAAAATAAATTATATAAAAATCATCAATATTAAATTATAAAGATTATTGGTTTTAAAGTTAAATAAAAGATAAAAAATTAAATTTTTTATTAAAATATTATTTTTTCAAATAACTTATATAAACAGTAAAATATTTATTAATTTTTTAGGATGATTTATTAATATTTTTTGTTTAAATTTTTCAACGGTTTTATTACATATATAGAATCCTATTAAATGATAAAATTTCAGTATCATCTCTTGAAGTTTCACATACAACTAAAATTATTAGCAAACTTGTTATCTAATTTAGCAAGAAGGTAATAAAATCTAACAGCTACCTTGTAGATTTGATTCCTGTTTTCCAATTAAAGTATAAAAATTATCTGGATCTTATTCTATAGGATGCCCCGTTTTCTTTGCACGTTATAAAGAAATATAAAGTTTTAATATCTAGTAAAATGAATTAATAAAATTGTATTTGATTGAAATTCAATAAATTCAAGTTAATATTTGTATACTTTTATTACCTCAATCTGATTTTTATAATGTATTTAATAAAGTTTATCACCAACATTTAAATAATAAATGTTCCTTACGAAAGATCACGTTAGTAAAATACTAAAAATAGATCTGTACAACAATATTTCATCTCGTATAAAAACGATTTAAATCAGACGCGTCTTCAAATTTCGTGTGCTAAATTTTTCCCTGGACCTCTCTCTAAAAGCACCCTCTCTAAATGCTCACACTATATATTTTCTCTCTAAATACATGCTCTCGTTCAGTCCCAAGCATATAGAAATATAGAAATTTTCTCTTTAAATGTACACGCACATTTTTTAAAATTTTCACTAGAGAGAGTTGACTGTATATGATTTCCAATTGGACATATATAAGTTTATTTAAGATCCCTAATATCTTGTTCTTCTCAACATTATGTCGAAAGAGAAGTTAAATAAAAAAATTTTATCTAAAGTTCACTATAGCGGTAAGTATTTACTCGTCTTTACGATATATTAATTATAAAATAAAAATTTAATGTTATGTCCAATGTTAGAATATTGGAAGAAACCCTGCGCATTTTGGGGGAATACACAAATATGGGACAACTTCTTTACCGAAAGGAACCAAAATGCAACGAAACTTGTCTCACGATACTTTAGGAATGAACCAGGAACGAAGAAAATTGAGAAGGCTTACGCAATACAGGAGGTCAGTATTCATGAGTAATGGGGTGCTGCTCTTTATACCGCTAGTTTGAGAAAGATGCGTCCAGGCATGTACACTAATTATACTCTACGCTGCTGGTGTGGAAAAGTGTCATCCTGCGGCGTTCATTGATTAAGGTCCACTGAACTCATGGCAAGTGAATATTGACTGTACCGACTTTCCTTTGCTGTACTACTAGGAGCATTCGTCATACTTAAAAAGAAAGAAATACGAAGAAAAAGAAAATACAGTCGATCCCTATATAGTCGTCTCTCACCTCCATAATAAGCACATTTTTGTTAGGCCATAATCTTATTAAAAAAATTCTCATCTAAAGTCGCATCAAAAACACTTTTTATAGTCACACCAAAAATTTTTTGGTCCCAACTATATAGGAGGTCGACTGTATTCTATCACCGCCAAATAAAGCAACAATCACATGTTATCCTTTTCTGTCTAATCAAAGGAGATTTATTAGACGTGCCTTTTCCATGTTGATTACAATGAGATACGAGTAACAAAGAAGCAACGTCAAATAAGAGATGATAATCAGGATGGAGCGCGATGAGTTAAAAGATGTCATTAAGAAGAAAATAATTGCACCAGTTGCAAAAGGTCTTAAAATCCGTAAAGTCGAAATACCTGATAATGATGACAAGTTGGCCAACCTCTTACTAAATGACCGAGATGAACTCCTTGCAACAAAGAAGATAAGGAAGTACTTTCCCAAAGAGCCATATTCATATTATTATATCTTTACCAAAAACTGTCAGTATAACCTCTCTCTCTCTCTCTCTCTCTCTTTCTCAAGAAAGAGAGAGAGAGAACCACTTGAGAGCAGGAACTCTTGGATCAGTTGGCCGAGTTGCAAAAGAACCTTATGTTGTGATTTCGCAAAATTGTTATTAATGTTAAACTAAAAAGTACATTTAATAAATTTTATATCAATTCTATCCAACATCAGTGATGGATGATGCAATGATGATGAAATGGCTTATTTGAACCTTCTCTATAATCTCCATTATTTTTAGGTTCAAGAAATAAAAATTTTGAGAACGTGGGATACATTTACCGAAAATGTAGAGCACTGACTAAACCACCCTGGGTATTTTACCAATTTTATACATATAAAGTATGGGGCCTTTTACAAATGTTCGATTCAAAACCTTTAGGAGGGTATGTTGCATTGGGGGGGAACTCAGTGCTCTACGGTAGTCACTGTATATGATCTTTTAACAATTATATTATGTAATAACTGTCTTTCAATAAACTTATTATCTATTTTTCTATTTAACGGATGTTTTACAATATAATAAATAATATAAAATACTAAATTTCGAAGTTATAAATATATACAGGGGGTATTGGCTACCCAATTAACATGCAAAATAAGCGCGTCATTTTACCTCTGCCAGACGCAACTATATTTAACGGATCACAAAAAGCCAAAAATTATCATTTGCTATGTTTTTCATGAAAACTCTGCTAGGATAAAGGTTTCTTACTTAAACTACTCAATTGAACTCAAATCAAATATTTAAGCAATTAAGTAGGGTGAAAAAATTTGCCGCATGATGTGTCTTAGAAAAAAATTTAGTGAAAGTCAAAAAGGAGGAATTATTGCAGCAAAGACATATAAATAGCAAGATTTTCTCAGTTGTTAGTTACATTCGTTCCTCTGTTCAGTATATATAGGAGTCATATGAGCTAAAAAAACTTCTAACAGGACAAACATCTTAAGTGTTTAGTGGTTAGAAATAAAACAACTGTCATCAAACCTCTCTAAAATACATTAAATATATTAAATTATTCAAATAAAACAAACAGATCTATACAAACTATTTGTAATGAATTAGCTAAAAAATCTCTACTCAGGCATTCCTCTTCTCAGTCTGTTAATTTCTGAGAAAAATAAAACAAAACGTTATTTGTGAACTCATACTTATGCACGCAATTTAGAACTTCAGATTTAAGAGTATATAGTATAAATCTTCTAAAGAATTTTATGAAGATTACATTGCAACTACAGTCCAAAAAAGATTTGGTTGCATAATTTGGAAATGTTTATCCCGGTTGGTTTAGAACTTTTGGTCCCTTGGTTGATTGAGGTACTGAAATTACGCATCATGAAATTTTAGTTAATTATGCAATTCTTATAGTTAAATCTCACGCAAAAAATCAAAAAGTTTTTTCAAAGAAGTTAATGTACCAGTACATACTGCAAAAGGAACCTGTTCTTTTCCCATATTCTCACGTGTTGAGTTGCTTGATTTAATCGTATAAAGTTAAAATCTATCAATGAGATTTCAACTATTAAGCATTACCCAATTAATATCTATGAAATCTTACTATTCTTACTGTAATTTAATTAATCTATGTCATGCCAAGTTTAAGCTATTTTGTAACTAAAGATAGCATTGCAATTAGTTGCAGCATCATCTTTATTTGTAACGAATACAATGACAACAAAGAAGGCCCGTCAAATGAAAAACGTAGTTAGCATGAGGTGCATTAATTTAGTACACTGTTTGATATATTATTGGGTATGGACACAACCTTATTTCTAAACTCATCTTTATTACTAGGATTTATCGTGTACAAGACGAGCTACGAATTCAATTTTAATTTTTAGTGTGAAAACGTGTTTTTCAAATTGACCCATGAACCTTTTAGATTTATTCGCAGATTGAAGAACCTCCGTTCGAGTGGGAATTCAGTAAACTAAAACCAAATTGGCTAAATAAAATAGCACAGGAACAACAATTGTTAACTTCTGCAATGTTTTCTAATAATAATAAAAAAATTTTCGATATGAATTGTCATTAAAATAAATGTTTTATAATGCGGATTTTTTTCTTTATTTGTGGTATCCAGATTCTAAAAATTTTTTTAGTCCAATCTTTGGAAAATCATTGATTTATTTGATCAAAGAATCACGAATCTTTTATCAGAAAATGAATTATCAGAATTAAATACAACAATTTCAGCTTTTAAAAATTTGGAATATGGCAGAGATATCTATATTCTTTAGCAAACGTATATTATGAAGATTAAAGTATTTTGATTTTTATTTGAAATATTTTTAATTTTATGTTTTCAAGCTTGATGGAAATCAACTTCGCATCATTGGTGAAATTGTAAGGCCCAATGGTACACACGACACAATCCTTGAGCTGCAAAGAAAAAAATATTAAATAACATTAAGAAAAACCACCAGAAGAATCTGATGATGACCTCTTTGAGGATAAAGATACTTTTGAAAATGATGATAAAAACTTTCATGAAGAAATCCCATTATCTACCAAAGATCATACGAATGCCGATGTTGCATTCATTTCCGATTTAATTAGATTTACGTAAGTTCATTCAATAGTTTAGTATTAAATACACATGCAGTTTAATTAGTTTTACATCATATATAATTTCAATCAAATGCGAAATGATCGCAAAAAGGAATCCCTCAGCAACAAAATTCTGAACGAGACATTGATATGTTTATGAAAAGACACATATTTTCTTGTTTTGATACTATATTAGATAGTTATTTGTAAGTTTATTTTTTTTTAATATTATTTGTTATTATCGGTAACAATGCTTACGATTTTCCTAGTGGTGAGCTAGTATCGAAGGATATCATCTTGATTGGATGTTTACAGTATGGAAAATTCTAAAGGTTTTCAATGACAATTATTAGTGTATTTGCTAACATCAATTTTCAGAAACATGATTTAAAGAAAGAATTGTGCTGAGGTCGTGAGTTTTCCCTTTGCGAGAGAACTGGTTCCAAATGTGAAGATACGTCAAATATTCTTTCGAGTACTTTTAAAGTACAAAAGACCTTAAGAGATATGCATCGAAATTTAATTGAGTCAATATCTGATGAGAGTTGCGGAATGTTATCAAATCCAGTCCTTCATGCTAGCAACAAACTTTTGATGCCAGGTTTTTGTCGTCATATTTTTCTTACGTGTTATGATGATTGTCAATTTAGCGGATCTTTATATCCCAACAAAATATGAAGAACTCGAATTTATTCTTAAAATTTCACGTATAATGCTTCAAGTAAGGTTATTATCATACAAACGATCTATAAAGTTTTGATTTTACACTAGCTGTCCTGTTTTTGCAGAAATTATTATCCATTATTATTTCTCGGTTTAAAAGTATAAAGAACAGGAACACAGTACGCCCCAAAAACAAAAGGTCAATAATAAGATTTATTTTTAATAACATCACTAATGAGAGATGTTATTCATTTCGGACACAGAAAAGGTCATATTAATTTTAAAATTATAAAGAATTGGGTTTGATTTTTAAAGTAGCGTGTTGGTGTATGTATCTATAAATTATTTACCTTGATGTATTACAATTTATGCAACCGTATGGTAGTATTTTTTTTTTTATAAAATGACGAAATGATCGCTGATTTTTTTTTCACGCACTCAATTGTAACGCGCACATGATTTTACGCAAATTTGAGGTTGACGGCAACTTTATCCATTAAATAATTTAAAAAAAAAAAAAAGTATTTAATATTGAAAAGAAAAAGATTATATTTTTTTTATAAAAAATTTTACTTTGCTTCAGCCTTTTTTAACAAGTGATCATAATTTTTCATATTCCTTAGAAGATTCAAATGATCCCTGGCAGAATCTTTATAAAAACCGCATTTACACTTATAACGGCTTTACCCTTTTCTCACCAAAGGTTTTTGCTTTGACCAATTTTTCTTTATTTCCTTCAAACTAAATTGAACGATTTTTCGGCATGATCCAAGTTGATACGTGGACCTTTATTAAATTAAATTCTTTAAGCGAATAAATAAAATTAATAGTTTAAAATATATTTCAATATTAACCTTTTCAAAAAATATTCAGCATTTGTCGCGTCTAATTCAATAGCTTTCATTATAAAGTTTAAAGCTTCGTCATAATCGTTCTTCATTAGCTTGTTTATAACGTCCTTCGGCAGTCGACATTTTTTTTTTTGGTCATATACTGTTCATCGAATACTCTCGAAAGATTAAGATTATTGTTTGTTACCGCAGCAGATTTATGGACTCGATTTTTTTGAAATTTTTGAAAAAATCTCAAAATGGCAACACTTGAAGAACAATTAAAATTGGCAAGAGAAATTTTTGAACGAGCAAATAGTAAGTTGAATAGGTTGTACGATTTGAAGAAGGAGCTGAGAGAGTTGAGTAGAAAAATAAGAAATGAAAAAAATGAAGTAAAGAAAAAAAATTTGAAGTTGGATGAAAAAGATTTAGAGGCGGAAAGAGACGACTTGGAGAAAGAAAAGGCAAATTTGGAGGCGGCAATGGAGAAATGGGGCGATCATGTTATATTTTTGGAAAAAGATTTAGCTGAAGAAAGAGGTAATGAACGAATTGTGTAAAAAAAATATATATAAACGAGAAATTTGCGGTATCAAACATCCTATATATATTTTTTTTTTTTTTTCGATTAGGCAAAAGAAAACGCGGAGGTTCGGACTTAGACGAGGCAAATATAACGAAAAAAGAGAAACTAATAGGTAATATATATATATTACATCGTATTGAGATGAGAATAAACTATATACATTTTCGTATTCTTGCCTAATGATTGCAATATGTTATACTAACAATTTTGTATTTTTTTTTTTTATTTTCATAAATCTGAAAGACCTTAGTTCTCCTGAATCAATAGTAAGGTTTTTTACGGAGGAATATGAGAATAAAAAATTGATCAAGACTGATTTCACAAACCATACCAACTGTGCGATAATAAATGTGCTTTCAAAAGAGAAGGTCGAGATGATGCATTATGTCAAACATATGATTACATTTATGACCGGTATTGTAATCTTAGTAGCGCAAAAAGTCTTGCTGATAAACAATCACATCCTCTTTTCGCATTTCAATCAGCTCCAGGAGGGGGAAAATCATTCTTTTTTGACGAGTTAGCTAGTTTGAAAGGTGAAGATATTAATATGATTAGTCATTATTTAGAAAATAAATATCCTCATCAGGATATAATAGTCAAAGAAGTTATAAATATGATTCGTAATTCAATCAGCATTTGTATTACATATAACGGAAGTTCATCTGATGGTAATATGGATGGCATTCAAAAAGGATTAATCATGCGAATTTTATGGAGCTACTTTTTCGATGAGAATAAGTTAACCTATGGTGCTTTTTGCAAGAAATTTAGAGAATATTTTGATTCATTGGACACTTATACGGCAATTGATAGTATCATTTATCATTCGGGTAAATCAGTACTTTTATGTATTGATGAGACTATGAGAGTTTTACAAAATGGCCATGAGGATCTCATAAATCTTAAAAAATTACTAGACGAACTCTACATTCCTTACCGGGACTTTTCAAAATCAGTCAACAAATTCTATTTTGTCGTGTCTACTCTTGATACACTAAATGTATGGAATACCCAAACAGACTCACAAAGACCGGTTCATTGGATATCACTAAGAAGGCTTGTTCTCTCAGAATCAGCAAATTTATTTTGTACACTAACAAAAGGTTTAGATGAAAAAAGACTTTTTGTTATTAACAAATGTATCGCTGATTGTAACGGACATCCAAGAACCCTAGAGTACTTTTATAAAGTTTTGAAAGCCGATGATACAGCTTTGAATATTGATGTTTACAGTTCTCTTATTGAACGTTTGGCAGGTTATCTTGACCAATTATTAGGTAGAATTTCCCTTCCTATAGTTAAGATAGCACTATTAGGAAATGAAGTATCCTTAACAAATGAAATAGAGACTATTACAGGCAAATCAACTTTAAGAGGTCTTATTTCTTCCGGAATATATATAAATTCACTTACCAAAAATGTAGAAATTTTCAAGGTTATCCCAACTTTGTCTCCAATTGCTCTTCAATATTTTTGCATATCCAACAAAGACAACACAAGTGAAGATGCAGGGATTGTTGCTAACATATTACGACGCTTATTGACTACAGAATCTTCTTTTGATAATGAAGTATTGGATGGCAAACCATTTGAAATGTTTCATACTAATTGGGAGTTGCTTTATCGTGCACTTCAAAAAATGGAAAGGTTATAAGTCTTCATAAAATTTATGGTTTACACAAGGAAGAAATTAAAATACAATTGCAACGAAAAACAATTGCATTTTGTCACAATGAAATAGAATTTCCTCCAAATGATAAAATATATGATTCATCCAAAAAATCTTTTGAGAATCTTATGGATTATATATTTGTTCCTAAAAAATCAAATAATAGCGGTTTTGATATGGTAATATTTGAAAGAAAAGCTGATAGATCTGGTTACATTGTTATAAATATTGAGTGTAGGTTTTCTTATCCAAATAAGAAAACACTATTAGAAAGTAACGAAATATTGGATAAATATAAGCTTATGCATAATAAATATCTTATGCATGTTAAATATTTACGTAATAGATTTAGACTGGAATCTAATTCATGGGAAGATGGAATATTTTATGATAGGTCTGCTGTAGGAAAACTTAAAATGACTGAAGATGATATTTATTTAATTTTTATAGTTTGGAGAAATATAGGAAAGCTTAATCATGATATATTAAATAACAAAAATATAATTATTGTTAAAAGAGAAAATTTGGAAAAAATTTATACTCCATCACTTGTAATACGTCCACATTTTTATAGCAAAATACTTGAACAACTCAATAATACTTTATATGAAAAATGAAATCTTCTAATAAACACTTTTACATATATTAAAGATCAATTTTTAGAAAAATTTATATTAATATAATTTTATCATAAAAATTTAATCAAGTATACTTTTTAAAATATAGCTAATTTTTTCTAAATGCATTTACTTAGACTATAATGAAAATTTTAAAAAGTATGCATTTAAAGAAGATGTATATTTAAAGAGAAATTTTTTAATATAATTTTTATATACTTAAAATTGAATGAGTACTTGCATTTGGAGAGAAAAATATATAATATATGTATTTAGAGAGAATATATTTAAAGAGAATTAATTATAATTAAAAATTAATACTATTCTATATATAAAGATTATTAAGGAAATATCTGATTAATTTATATAAATTATTAATTTAAATATTAAAAAAAAATACATTAAAAATACAGATTATATAATATTAAGTTAAATTATTCTGATATTATGATTCTTTATTTTATAAAACTTTTACTATTTTTCTAATAACTATACAATACTACTAAAAATCTTTTTTATTTTAATTTACATATTTTTATTTGATTATTATTTTTTAATAATCTAATTAATATTTCCCTTATTAATCTAAAAGATATTATATAAAGTATTATTTTTCTATTACAATTTTTATACTTTATTTAAACTGTATATATTATTTATTTTATTTATTTTATATTTACAATACTTTAAGAATAATTTTATATGCATAGTAACTTATATAAAGTTTTATTAAAATTTATCTTTTAAATTAATAATCTTATTTATTAAATAATATTATTATATAATTGAAAATTTTATTTATAATATAATTTTGAAATTATTTATAAACTGATACTCTGATGACTATAATTATAAAAATAGATAAATTTTATTACCTTATTATTATAAAATCAAACATATAATAAATAAACCTAAAATTAGCTAAAATATATTAAAATAATAAAATTCAAAAGGAAATATAATTGATATTTTATATTTAGTAGGACTTCTGATTATGATGATTAGAATCTCATCATGTTAATTGATGTGATATCTACTAAGTTTACTAATATTAAAATAGCTAAAGTATATATGATTACACTTATATTATTTAGGAAAATTATTTCTAAAATATATAATACAGTTATCTTAATGTAATATTCTTGTAATTGAAGATCTTATTTTAGTCATAAACTTATATTAAAAAATATTTAATTTATTTAATTATATTTTTAAAAATAATATTTTTTTATTAATTAGATTAATAGTCAAATATTCTTTTGCATTTTATCTGGTTAAAATTCAATAATTACTGATATAAATTAATGTAAAATATGATGAACAGTATTATAAAATAATGACTTTCTAGATAAAAATCAGTATTCCATAATTCAACATTTCTTTATTAAATATTTAGAAAATATACTAATATAGAGTTATTTATATGAATAATTTTATTTATATTATAATAAATTATTAAACTATTTTTTTTTTTTTTATAAGTATTTATTAAACAATTAAACAAATTTTCTTTTTTATAACTATTTTTGATAAATTTATTTTAATTTAATATTTGATAATTATTTCTGATTTATTTTAAATCTTATATATAATAAAAGTATTATTTTATTTATTTTAATTTAATATATTAATAAATTATTTTTGATCTTCTTTAAATCTTATTTGATTAAATGTATAATAAAAGTATTATTTCTGATTTATTTTAAAATCATTTTGATTTAATATATTAATAAGTTGTTTTTGATTTATTTTAAGTTCATTTTAATTTAATGTATTGATAAATTGTTTTTGATTTATTTTAAGTCTCATTTAATATATAATTAAAGTATTATTTATAATTTATTTTATCTTATTGCATTGATAAATTTTTTTTGATTTACTTAAATATTATTACATTAATAAATTTATTTCTGATTTATTTTAAATCTGATTTTATTATTAGATCACAAATACTATTTTTTATTGTAAAAGTTCTTAGTTAAAAGTTATATAATATTTTAAATTAAAGATATATTTTACTATTACATCAATATTTGCAAAAATATATAATTAATAAATTCACAAATTATTGTTCTTTAGTTGTAGATAAACTTAAAAAGCTTTTAATAAAAGTATTTCTTCTATTAATATCTGAATTTTAATTACAAATCAAACTTATTTGAAAGTAACTATTTATTATATTAATGATAAATAGAATATATAATATTATCTTTTTAATTTAATTCATTTTAAATATCATCATACTAGTATTAAAATAAAGAAAAAGCTTCTTTAATTAATAAATGAATAATAGAAAAATTCTTTTTTTTATTATGAATAATAATGGTTCTTTGTAATAAAAATATGATAAATAAATTTGAAAAAACTTAAAATAATAAGAAATTTTAATATTATTAATATATAACATATATTTTAAATATTATAATTAATTATAAAATACAATTAAAAATAGAAATTATTGATAAGATTAGAATATTTGTAAATAAAATTTATTATTTTACTATTCTTTATAATACATTTATAATTATTATAAGGTAATAAAAAAGGATTATCTTAAACCTAATTTTGATATTACTATATAATAAAATAGCATAATTTTCTTGTTTATAATATTAAATAGTTAGAGATTTTATCTTAATAAAATAAATATAATCAAGTATTATTCTATTAAAACAAATATATAAGATATTAAAAATTCTTTTTTTAAGTTTATATCTAAAAGTTAGTAATATAAAATTAACTTTTATAGAAATTTTTTAATATATTAAAATATATATTAATCATATATTAGAAAAATCCATTATAGTAAATTTTATATATAAAAAAATTGATAAATATTAAAGATATTTAATTTTTTTACAACTATTCTAACTATTCTTAAGTTTAAAATTACTTATTTTTTTATTTAGAAAATAATATGATAAAATAATAAATCAATATGTTCAAAAATACTTACATTCCCCTGAAGAAAATATCCAGGCACTCAAAAAAAAAATTTATTTTTATTAAAATATTTTCATATTTAATAACTTGTG
>CAJVPP010001606.1:0-18926 GCA_910592005.1 Funneliformis mosseae | reverse complement strand
AAAAAAAAAAACAAAAAAAAAAAAAAAAAAAAAAAAAAAAAAAAAGAAAAGAAGAAAAAAAAAAAAAAAAAAAAAAAAAAAAAAAAAAAAAAAAAAAAAAAAAAAAAAAAAAACAAAATGATTGACTGAAATATAAAAAAAGAATCAATCGACAAGAAAGAGAAATAATGAAAAAATGGATTGAAAGGAAAAAGAAAAAAAAAAAAAAAAGAAAAATAAATTGATTGATTAATTAATTGATTTAAAATAAACCAGTTTATTATTCTTAAAAAGTAAAATTTACTTATATAACATTAGATTAATGTGTTAAATAATTAATTTATACATTTTTTAGATAACTAATTATTTTTTATTAAAATTTCAGACTGCCATGGTATCAGTTTGATAAAGACGTTTAGAGATTACTAATTATTTTTTTTTAAAATTTTGGGCTGCCGTAATATTAGTTTGGTAAGGGTGTTTAGAGATTATTAATTATTTTTTTTTAGAATTTTAGGCTGCTGCAATATCAATTCAGTAAGGGTATTTAGAGGTTACAAATTATTTTTTTTCTAAAATTTTGAGCTGTCTTGATATCAGTTCAGTAAGATATTTATAAATTATTATACTAAAATAGTAAAATCAATTTTTTCAAAAAATTTTATTTAAAGACTTTTAATTCATAATTTATTTGAATAGTGTTCAAAGTATAGAAATAATCTTTTTATAGTTTTGGTATCAGATTATTTCTTTATGCAAGTTTTTTTATATATATAAATATAATTTTCAGTAAGATAAAGCTGAATTTGTATTTATTTATTTTTTTCTTTTCTTAATATAATTTATAGTAAGATAAAGCTGTAAATTTGTATTTTTTTTTAGAAATAATATTTTTTAAGAAATCAACATTATAACTACTCAATTAATTAGAATTAAAAAAAATAAATCTTCTTTAGCTTTAACAAAAGCAAAAGTAATTTCAAATTATTTATACTTTTTAATGGATCCTTTACTTAATAAACGAATGAAAATAATATCATCATATAATAATAGTAAATTAAGTGAGCTTTTTACTTCTATTTTTGTCTCTATCCCTACTTCTGCATTTGCTCCTACCTTTACTTCTATATCTACATTTATCTCAAACTCTGCTTCTACCTTTGCATCTATTTCTACCTCTACATTTATTATTACAAATAAAAATAATAAAAAAATAATAAAAAAATATGAACAAAAAATTAAAGAATTAGATATTGGATTTGTAATTTCTTTAAAAGTTGAAAATAATATAAAAGGATTATAAAATTTAATTTCAAAATATAATGATAATATTAAAAGATATCCTATCAATAATTATTTTAAGATAAATAATAACATAAAAAATTATTTTATTTATCAATTTATAAATAATAAATTATACGTATTAAGTTTAATTATTAAAAATTTTTTTGATAAAAAAAGTTTTTTTTCAAATAAAAGAAATCAAATATTTGAAAAACTTAACACTGTACTTAATTATATTACAAATAATTTTAAAAATATAATTAAAGATTCATTTTCTAATGATGAAAATTTATGACATATATATATAATATATAAAGGTTATACAATAATAAGAGGATATAATAATTATATATTACTTATTATTAAAGAAAAATATTATTGTGCAGCTAAATTTATTTATAATTATATATTAGATCATTTTTTTAATTTTAAATAAATTAAAAGAAAAAGTAATAATCTATATAATTATTTTAAAAATAATATAGAATTTGATATGATAATAGATATTAAAATAAAACATTTTCAAGAAGTATTAAAATCTGAAAAAACATTTGAATTTTATTTTTATTTAAATAATATATTATTTCTATTAATTATAGATTTAGAAAATTTAATTAAAAATTTAATTAAAATTAATTTTCCTAAATTGTATATAATTTTAATATAGATTTTTCAGATGTTAACATTAGACTAATTTATTATTTTTTAAAAGTTTTGCCATAAATTTAAGTATATCAGAAGAAAATGATAAATTAAATTTAATAAAATAAGGTACTACTAATTCTCATAAGATAATAATGATTATAAATATACATTTTATGTAATAGTTTTTTTGGGAGATTTTGAAGGTGAAGATTTGGTTTTGAGTGAAATAGGTATTATAGTAGAGGTTAAATATGATTATATCATTTTATTAAGATCTGCTATTTTAGAATATTTTAATTTAAATGTTCTAAAAAATAGATTTTTAATAGTTTATTATTTAAGAAAATTATTTTATAATGAAATTTAAAATTAATATTTAAATTAATAAAATAAATTTGAATTTTCAACTATTTTAAATATTATAATGTATAATTTTTATTGTTTTAAAATGTTAATTTATTAATAATACTATTTTAAGTCAACTTGAGTCGAGTTGAATTTGAGTCAAATTTAAATTGAGTTGAGTTAAATATTTAACTTAACTTGAATTTGATTTGACTTGTAAATCATTGAGTAAAAAAATATAAACTCAACTTGATTTAAACTTGACTTGGCTTATCTGACTTATAAGTTAATTTGACTTATTCAGAACTCTATTATAAACTGAATATTTTGCTAGTTTAATAAAAATTATATTATAAAAGAGATAATAGTACTTATAAAGAAATATGTTTATTATTTAGATAATTTAGTTTAAAGACAGTTTTATATATTAATTATTTATAATGTTAGTTAAATATAATGATTTTAATTATTAAATTTCTTGTATTTATAAAATTTATTAAAATAATAGAAAATAATATTATAATATTTTTTTTTTTTATAAATAAAACTTTATTTAAATTGAAACTAATTATCTAAAAGTATTAATATTTCTAATATATTTATAATATATTTAGGATTTTTATTAATAATCATTAATGATAATAATCATTTTAATAGTAAAGATATTATACATATATAATATTATACTGAGATGATTAATTAACCAAAATTATATATATTACCTTATTTTTTTAATTATTTATTAATTTCAATTGATAAATTGTATAAATATAAATACTTTTATATATGTTAAACTAAGTTATTTATTTTTAAACAAGTAAAATAAAAATAAATTCTTATTTCTTATAACTATAAAACTATAGAATTCATTTTTTATAAGAAATAAAAAATTTTTTATATGTATTTTAATTGCATTTTATACTTGATTGGCTTAAATAATTATTAAATTTATTGGTAAAATTTTTAATTAAAATATAAATTTACTTTATAATTTAGATTTTAAAACTTTATATAAAATTTTACTGCCAAAATGTTTTGAAAGAGACAAATTTAAGGAACTGGTGGTGTGACGTCTACGGGAAATACAGTCAATCAAATGTAAGATGATTTTTCCCTTTCATGCTTAACCAAAAACCTGTATATTCTATTTTGCATAGGCGTCTACATATCTTTGCACGATTTGCAATTTTACATCTGCCTTAGCCATTGCAAACCTGATGCTGATTGTAAACCCGAAGATTACTACCCAAAACGGCATCCTTTACGTTACGTAAGGTCATGGGTATGGGACGAGGACCGATGGGAACATAGGGGTGGTATGAATCTAAGATGTCAACAATGTGATTACGACATGTGTGCGAATCATTTGAAAGACACAGAAACAATTTTTATAAGTTCGCGAGACTGATATAATATATATTTTATTTTATCGTATATTGTTTATTTTATTATGTATCGTAAATCTTCATTCGAACTAAACAATATCATCACTCGTTTAACATTATAATCTATATAATTAAAGTTATCATTCATTCATAAAATAACTATTTTCACATTCAACATGTTACAATATCTATTGAAAACTATACGGACAATAAAATATTTTGAAAGAAATCGTATGACTTGTATTTTGCGTATCGAACGTTACAATAGTGTTACGGTAGTAAAGAGTAACCAAAAATAACAAATTTTGATTTAACTGTAATATAGCGTGATACTTGTTCCATGCGTATGAAATTTCGCATTAAAATCTAGTTTTTTTAAATTATCAAAATGTCCATCCCAAGGATTTTGTCCTAGATATATCAGCTTTCATTCTGGTGAACTTGTAATGCAGTTGACATTGCTTTCAAAAATATACCATTCTCTGGCATGATCTTAGGAGTCACAGCCTGGTGCTTGCGTGCACACAAGCGAAAGCGTGCTTCGCCAATTATGTTGATTGGAAAATCCTGAACACTTTCAAGGTGGTATTATAGCTGGAAAATGGTCTCAGTTAACCAGGTCTCGAAGTTCGAATATGGAAGTGCTCATTTAATGGAACAAGATGGAGATCTCGCGAAGGAAATTATCAGAACTTACGTATGGAAAGTTATGACAGTTCCTTCAAGGCAGCATAACATTAAATTTATTGTATTTTTAATAATGCACTGAATCATGATTGTTGCGTCGGTGGTGACTTTTTGTGGCGATGGTTAATTTTATGGAATGAAATAGGGATTGGTACAGATATTCAGTCTTTTTGTGCACTCTTTCTCACAACTACCAATGCTATTGGAAGTGTGATTGCATGGTACAAGTGGCAAAAGTTCGCTGAATCGCTTGGAGTGGCTACACTGATGTGTATAAGACGAATGTGGTCATAGTCCAACCATCGAGCATTACTGTTACAAATGCCCCAACGAATGTTTCGCAATCTTTGGACTGGCGTTTGGTATTGGTGGAACATTTGAGTGAGAAAGGCTCTCTAATGATAATTTATACACTACATGGTATTTTGCAGGCATAATAATAATTATAGCGTGAAGTTTAGAAGGCATTCTAAAGGATTTGGATGTAACCAAAAGGTCCCGTTATAGAAATAAACTCCGTAAATCTGCAAAGAATTTTTGTAAACGTAATTAATTAATTATTAATTTATAAAAAATTATTTGTTTGTAATTTTACTTTATTGCGTAAGTTTAACAACATTAAATATACAATAAATGATTGGTTATTGTTTTTCTAGGAATATCACGTTAAAATTCAAATTAAAAAACTCATATTTTACTGTTACACTAATGCTATTTAATTTTCTTCGGACTTTCTAATGGATGCGTCTTATATATTTTAATTAAATAAGAACAGCAAAGGTATGCCGCATGCAACTTTGAATATTTTAGATCAAAAAATTTGTCACGATGAAAAAAAAAAAAGCTCAAATTTGGTGGAAGTTTAGATATAAAATGCGCATATTTTGAACTAATATTCAACTATTACAGGGATGTGAAATTACCGGTTAATTAAGATGTCAATTAACCGTAATATTAGTTTTATATAAAAAACTTTAAACGGTACTTTATTATATTACTATATCTATTACAAATATCTATGTTATTGCGTCAAATCTATTATATTTGATTTAAACCTGGAAATACTATGTAAGAATGCTTGGACCATCGCCTGCATCATCTGATCATCAAATATTCAATAAATCGTCATTGTCATGTTCACCGTCTCCTTCATTATTTATCTTTACAAATTTCTTGCCTTTATTACATAACATTATTTTCTTGAATTCTGTAGATTTCCATAAAATATAAACCAACTTTTAACGCGATCATTACTGTGAATAAATCCATAAGTAGAAAATTTCTCTCTGCAAGCTCAAATTCGACATTTAACGATCTAAAATTTTCTTTGATTTGATTGGTCAATTCAAATTAACCGAAATTGGTTAATCAGGTTAATTAAGGGACCATCCCTCCCTAATTTGAGGAGCAGAAAATTTTCAATTTGCACGAGGTATCGTTACCAAATATAGATGGTAAAAATCTATGATAAGCAAAAAATCCCCTTTCAATGTTTATTCTTAAAAATATATCAATCAGATCAAATAGAAGTAATATAATAAATTCATTACATAACTTAAATAATAAAAGAATGGCCTCAACTGAGGAGAAAGTTTCTATCGAGAATAATGTTGTAATAAGAAAAGAAGAGATCGAAAAGAATTTATTATACGTTAGACAATGTATTGAGGCAATTACTCAAAGACAAAAAGAGGTTAAATTTTAAATTTCACAAGGGATTAATTTTTTTTGTGAACGGTATCAATTAATTGAAAAAAATTTTTTTTTTTATTATGGTAGGTTAGGTTAGTTGCCGTTAGTAAGTACAAACCAGCTTCAGATATCCGCTTTGCTTATGAGTTTGGACAGAGACATTTTGGTGAAAATTATGTGAGTATTACTTATCAATTTATTTATTTATTTGATTAAAAACAAAATGATTAATTAATGTCGTTTGATTACTTAGGTGCAAGAATTAAGTGAAAAAAGTAAAATGGTAACTTACATTTAAATTTTTTTTTTTTTTTAAAGAAAAAATTAAAAATACAAGGGATGTTTAAGTATTCATTTTTAAATAATTAATTAGTTACCATTAGATATTCAATGGCATTTTATAGGAACATTACAAAGTAATAAATGTAAAATGTTAGCAGGTAATCAATCAATCTACTAATAGCATTGATTTATTTATTAACGTTGATGTAATTCCTAACCTTTTTTTATTTGTAAAGAAATACCAAATTTATGGGCAGTAGAGACAATTGATAGTAAAAAAAAAGCAGAATTAATGAATAAAGCGTGCGTATCGAGAGATGATAAATTAAAAATATTTCTTCAAGTGAATACAAGTGGTGAAGAATGTACGTGTTTGATATACAGGCAGAAACCTTGTAAATGATTTGATAGATAACGCGCTGCTTTCCTTTTTTCCCTCCCTTTTTAGCGAAAAGTGGAATTCAACCAAATGAATGTTTAGGATTATTAAATTATATTCAAGATAATTGTAATAAATTAGAATTAAGAGGGTTAATGACTATTGGAGCTCCTAACAGGAATCATTTTAATGAAGGTCAACCAAATCCGGATTTTATAGCGAGTATTCCTTATAATTTGCTCTTTTTTTTTTTAAAAAAAAAAAAAATTTGTTAATTAATTATTTTTTTTCTTTATGCAGTTGTTGAAAAATTTAAAAGAAGAATTTAGGAAGGAAAGAGGAATTGAATTGGAATTAAGTATGGGAATGTCTGATGATTTTGAAGAAGCTTTAAAATTAGGAGCTACAAATGTTCGAATTGGAAGTACTATTTTTGGCGCAAGACCGGTAAAACAAGAATCAAGACAAGATAAAGTATAAGTAAAAGTAGAGTTATTTAGATAAATCATATATATAATACTTCCTCTTGATATATATTTATTTATTTGGTATCCAGTTGAATTGAAACTCAATGACCATTCTCAAAATTTATGTGATTTTATGTATAATACAAAAGTTAGTAATAAAGAAGAAAATATATAAAGTACGTCAAGGTTAATGTTACCTTAATTCCAAATGTATTTGCAACAAATATTAGGAATAGCCCTTTCAAAGAATAAAAGCATTCATAATTTGAACGTTTTAGCGTAGCTCGTTTATATAATCAAGGGAAAGAATCATTAAAAAATTCAAATGGCTTTAAAAGAGAAATTTCTTAACAGTTAAGTGTTTATTACAAATACTTGCATTATTGTACAAAGTAATCTATAGATAACATATCAATTAATGATAAGTTGCGAAAAAAAATAAAACTTCTTGAGAACAAAAACGCGTTTATTCGGATATTTGTTGGTAAATTACCAAATAATGGTCCATATCTTATTATACCAATAATAAAGGAATATTTTTTTTTTTGATCGAACGTGATCAATAGATTAGTTATAGCCAATCAAAGTAAATTATAAAAAAAAAATCATCCGTATTTAGAAGTTGCTTGAATTTTTTTTTTATATAAAAGCTACATTTTCATTTAAGCAAGTATTTTGTAGCATAAAAGTTTCTTTTATTAAAGAATAAAAATTAATTTAATATATTGGTTTAAAAAAATAGAAAATAATTTCATTCCAACCCATTACATACAAATTTAATAATTATGCATCGTTGGTGGGGACATTTGGGAGGTCCCATACAAAAGGGAATAGTTACTTATACCATTTCTCCATATCAACAACGAGCATTCGCTGGTGCCATCAAACATGGTGTTTTTAACGTTTTTCGTCGCACTATCTCTCAAGCTCCTTACGTTGGAGTTCCTATTACCCTTGGTTATCTTATTTATTATGATAGAAAAAAGAGACACGATTTTTTAGCTTCTAAAGCTGGTAAAGAAGAATTATTAAAGTACACAGGATAATGTAACTAAATTTCTACAACGCTCATTTTTTTTTTTGCTTAATATTTCTTTGTTTTTTTAATAAGAAACATTCCTTTTTTTTTTTTTTTTTCTTTTATATAGGTGGTGATTTTATAAAAGATCCATTGTTATTCCTTGTATAAATAATTGTATCATACAAGGCAGTATTTGTTGATATATTCTCAAAGTACTGACAATAAAAAATTATTTTTTTTTTTTTTTTTTTTTTTTTACAAATTACCAAAAATATGTATTTTTTGTTAAAGTAATATTGGTGAATAAAAAAGAATAAAAAAGCTATACATAAAACTAAAGCTTAACTAAAGAAAAAATCGATAAAAAGCAGAATAGTGATAAAGGTCTGTCAATGAAAAAAATAAAGAAATAAAGAAAACATCAACTTGTATTACAACGTCAGATTTGATAATAGAAAGATTCTAATTAAAATGTCCTTATGAGATATCTAAAAAATTTATGCTAGATAATTATATACCCGCCTACTTTAATATTTTTTTTTAAAAAAAAGAAAAAAAAAGTCAATCATCAGAAAAAAAAACGACATATATATATATATTTAAAGTTAATAGAAATCCGAATATTACCTATCTGGTGCTCTTTCCAAGTACTCTCGTTCAATTAATGCTTCAATTCTCTTCTTTATCAATGCTGGAATTGGTACAAACCTTGGTTGTAGTTGTTTTGTAACCTCTGCAATTAAATTATTATGTTCCATTGTCTTCCTATCCTTCATAATTCTTACAATAGCAGCCTCCGTTTGATGTTTTCTAGCCTCCTCTACTTTCTCTCGTGTTTCTTTTCTTTCGCCTTCAGTTTCTACTTTACTAGCTACTGTTGGAATTTTAATACGCTGGTATGGAGCTGTAAATTCATTATTGAAATAAAATACGTCCCCGTGATTGATATCTTTTCCTTTGGGTTCTTTTACAAGGATTTTATATCTCGCACAAGCTAATGACTGAAGATTACGTTTGAGGTCTGACTCCGGAATATCGCTTTCACCTTTAATTTGCTAAACAAAAACAAGCAAATAGAATTATTAAAAGATATACATCTAAAAAGTATTATATTTGTTCATACCTCATATGATAGAGACTCTCCTTCGGGTAAGTCATTGAACATAAGTAAGATAACCATTTGATACGTTGATACGTTTAAATCGTGCTTGCGTGATTTGAATGAACCTCGAATATCAGCTGTACCCTAAACATTTAATAAGTCATGAAGTTAGTAATGCTATCATTTTCAGTATTTTACTAATAATATTATTTTTACCATATTCGATTGCCACGTTAATCTACGGCCACTATGTCGACCTAAATAAAACCTTTGGAAAGTTTCACAAGCCTTCGTTATTTCTGCTGGGAAATTGCACCTTGGACTGGCAGACAGGTTCATTGGCCAAAACGTTGAAGTAAGGACGGTGACGCCTAAATCCATTTTGGGTTTCTATGGTTCATAAAACATATTAAAAAATGAACTTAAGCGAATTAATAATCAAATTACATATATATTTATCTAAAAGCATACCTCTAAGACAGACTTATCCAAGAAGTCTTTAAAATCTGCCATTGTATCAGCTGATATTCTCATATCATTGAACATACCCTCTAGTTTAGTGGTAAATTGATAACCGCACTCCACCTAGAACGTATAAAGACAAAAACTTGGAATAAGAATTAACGTTAAAAGTATTGAAATTCTGATACGTCGCTCTAACATACCTTAAGTTTGCCTATCATACCCCTTTCTGCATCATCACTAACACTACGACCAAGCAACAATCGCTTGGCCAAATGTTGTTTGTAATATCGCTCGAACACATCCTTTTCTCCAATAAAACGGAATAACGTGATGGTTTTATCCAATACACTATCAACTTCTTCTTCCGTTTTCTAAATTTATAAAAATTTAATCGAATGCCTTAAGTAGAAAAATTCAGCGGAATTAAAACCCACCCCTTTTAACCCTTTTTTAAGATTATCATCAATAAACAATGATATAAACTCGGGTGATTTGGAGTTTTTGTTGATGAAATGCTCAAATGCCTTATTAAAAAAAAATCAAATTAAAATTAAAGGTCACAATAACTCTGAACAATGATATAACACATAACTTTTAACTATCCTACCTCGTTAAATGATGTTTGGAATGCCTTATCATTAGATAAAGCTAAATTTTGAACCTTATCAAACTTATCTTTAAGGTCTAGAACTTCCTGCACCCATTTTATAGCGACAGAAGCTCCTGTTTGTTTATCTCCAGACCCACCACTACTTTCGGAAGATATATTACTTGACACTGTTTCATTTATTGCTTTGCCAAGTTCACGTATATGTACACTAATAGCGGATTTCATTTCCTCATGACCTTTTAAAACTCGTCCAAATAATTTATACATTCTTCCAAGATCTGAAATCAAATAAACATTAATCCAAAGAGAAAAAAACAACTTCTAATAAAAGAAAAAGAATTAGAAACCTACCATCCATCTTCTCATTTCTTAACATAGGAATTAAACCGGAATTTTCCATCTAAAAAAAAGCATTGCCATATCATTTTAAATTTTGTTAATATTTCAATTTTTTTTTTTTTAATAAAAAAATAATAATTTTGAAATATTCTTAGTAGGTACTTCGATTACTGTCTTAAGATGTTTTGAGATTAGTTCCTCTTCTACAATACTACGGATTTTTGGTTCTGTAGATGGTGAAAGATAGTGCCGTACACGTTGCTCTTCTTCGATCAGCCGTTTTTCTACCTAAAAAGTTGTAATGTTGCTGCTATTAATATATAAATTGTTATGGTGTCCGAATAATAAGATAAATATATATTTGCCAACCTTTTTCATGTATTCTGGGGCATCACATTCTCCTACAAGCATTTGTCCTTCAACTCTATAATATTCAGAACTTGTTTCTAAAAAGCGACCTTCGAAATCTGTAGCATATACTGTATCTTTCGTCGACGCGTCAGTCAACTCCAGTAACATGTCCATTGATGCTTTCACGCTAGAACGATCTATAATTTCATTTTCGCGTTCAAGTTTAATTTGTTGTAAGAGCACATCAAGAAGGTGATTCTGAATTGGGTGTTTCTGTGAACGGACTATTGTGTCTCTAAAAAGTTCCAAACCGAGATCATAGACAAGGGGGACGTTTGCTGTTTTTGCGTAAACCCGATCCTTTTAGTTATAGTGTAATTTATTAGATGTGACCTATATTGGAAAGAAATTTCCTCGAACAAATATTTTTACGTAAAGGAATTCTCAAATAATTTCATTGTTACTCACCATATACATTAAAATATCTCTAATCATAAGCATACAAGTAGTATGGTCTTCCCAAACATTCTTTAAAACTTTCAAGAAGTTGGCACCACCAGCTCCATTAGGGTTAGTTTGAGAACTACTTGCACCTGAAAGTGGGAAAGCCGGTACTACCTGTGCTTGAGCAACTTCTTCCAAGTGTTGTGTAATTACTCCTCTTACACCGTTATATAGTTTGTCTCCATTTTTGTGAAGGACCATGTTGTATGCGTTACGATAAAGTTCTTCGAAACTGAGGATCGACGCATTTTTTTTATGAATTTCACGAATAGCCTGAGCCAAACGCTCCCAATTGTCATTAAATTGGAGGTCAGCGGAATTCTGAGAACGACGTGAAGACATATTTAAATAAATAAGTTTATATTATAAGCTTTTATTCAAAAAGAAAAAAATTAAAAAGAGAAGTTCACATATTTTTCTTCCAAGTCAAGACCGTGAAAGTCTGACAGGAAGTCTGCAGAAATTTATTTATATAAAATATCCGCAAATACTATTGGTTGGTTTTTTTTTTTAGTTGGGAGGTAGAAGGTCAAACTCACAACTGACTCTTTAAATCTATACTCAATAAAACTTTCACATTGAAACAGTAAAGAGCAAAGAAATGAAACAGCAAAAGAGTACAAATCTATGCGCTTATATAAGTAACGGTTTTGCTGCAAGTAGGCCTTTCAAACCGGACCCGATTATAGGTAAAAACTTACCGGTTTCTTCGGTGGCTTTATCTTTCCTTTTGGTGCGCGGGGACGACTCATACTAAGAAATAAATTAGCAGACAAAATGTGTGGTAATAAAGTGTGGTAAAAAAAGTGGTGATTTAAAAAAATAGGTATTTGATATTAGGGATTATTTAGGTGTTAATAAAGGAGTTTACACAGATATGTTCCGAATTTCTGGACAACAAAAGCAACAACTAGATATGGAATTTGTAAAGAAACTTTGATATTCAACAATTTAAAATTCCGATCGCTGCGGTCTGCCGGTTGAAAATGATGTAACCTGTAATAAAATGCATGGAAATGAATCACATGAATTTAACTGCGCCATTATCCAAAAGGTAATTTTATTATATTAAATTCTGATATTAAAATACAAATTCAATCCTTTAATTATAGACAAATTTTTTTTTTTTTTTAATGTTTAATTTTGAATGTTCAATGAAAAAAAAAATATATAATAAAAATAAAATAAAAAATAATATATCTTTGATTCTTTTTTATCTTAATCTAATCTGAGGGATGCAATGAATTGTTGAAAAGTTTAAACATATAGCGTATGTAAATTCATTCTTCTTCTTCATCTAAATCATCCAGGTCTTCTCCTGCAAACAAATCCTCTTTCACTTCTAAACCTTCTTCAGTGATCAAAATTGTTGAATTATTGTTCGTAATTTCTGTTTTACCATTGCTAACACCACTACAGCTTCCTTCTCCGTAAGGATTTTCGGAAGTATTTTCTTCTTCTTCTGCATCTGACTGTTTATGATCAACTCGATCACCATTTTGTTCCTCTTGCCCATCGTTACTTTGCTTATAACCAGATAGATCGAAGACATCATCATCTTCATCATAATCGTCCAATTGGTTAACGAGATCGGGATTGAACGTGAAAAGATCACGACCAGACATGCCCTGAGCTTTACCAGCTTTAAAAGCTGCTTCTTTGGCTGATCTTTTGAGTTCTTCTTCAGCGTCCAATTTCGCCTTACGACTCTTCTTCCATTCAGTAAACGTTTCAAGTGTAACATGTGTAAGGTTAGGACCCAAATTATGTCGCTTGTAAAAAAAACATTCATTTAAACTTATCAATAAATTGTGAAGAATAAAGATATTTAAATCAAAAAAAAAAATAAGCATTTACCTCGGTTTCTAAAAATTCTTCGATTGTGATTTGTTCGACTTCTTCCTCTTCAGCTTTCTTTTGAGATTTGGTTTTCAGTACAAATCCAGGTGGAAGTGCATGCCTATACTTGCAATTCTTACCTAGATAATTTGTTTATTAAGTCAATTATAAGTCCTTAATATATATATATATATATTTTTTTAGGGAAAAAAAACAAATTAAGGATATCTCACCTTCATTCGGACACTCCCAAAACCATCCGTACTTTTGATTTTCAATCGCCTCTAAAAAGTATTTACATACAATATCGGTTGTAGTCTTTGGATTGCCTTGTTTTGATTTAACGACTTGCTCAAGTTTCTCTTGATCCCATTTATCCATGGTATCTACATAAATCAATTCATAAATTATAAATAATCTCAATGTGGCAATAATAAGAGAAATTGAATAATATGTTCCTTACCTACTTTCTTTTCTTCTTCACTTCTCGAATCAGTATATAAATCGATTTTCGCACTCTTCCTTTCAACATTCAAATCATGAGAGAATTTGCACTTATCTCCCTTTTGACACTGTCCAACTTTAAAGAATTGACATAATATCGTTTTAGGATCCACACCAAATGGTACCTTTTGTACTTGAACTGGTTTGAATAGCTCAGCAAGTTCATCTTTCTTTTTTTGTTCGGCAAGTTTTTTATTGGCAAGAGCTTGTTTTTCGGTTTCTTTCTCTTTCTATTTTTCGGGAGACAATTGAGTCAAAGGTATAGATCGATATATCGATATATAGGCGAAAAAAAAAAATATGGATAGCTTACCAAAACCTTCCTATTGCCAGCTGCCATCACTTGGCTTTGAATTTGTTTGATCTGCTGTTGAACTTTTACAGATTTTTTCTTGTTTTTCAAGCCAAAAGTCTTGTCCTCAACGATCTTTTGCTTGTCCTTTTGCTTTGACTTTTCAGATTGCTGGTTTTTTTTTGGAGGCATTTTGATTTGAAGTATATGAGTGAGAGAATTAAACAAATACTATATATTTTTTTTTCTTTTTCTCAAAAATGAAAATCCTTTTTTCCTTTTTAATTTTGTGATCATTACGTCACCTATCGTGCCATTTATAAGGAATTCGAATGTTTAAAGAATGATTATTTGAACGATGGGTCATAGGAAGAAACAAAAACTGCAACTTATTACGGTCCATTTGTTGGGTGTGCTATCTTTTTAATCTTTTTTTTTCATGGGTTCTCACTTTATACCTACAACTTCAAACGTTGTTTGTTATGAGAAAAAAAAAGATATATGTTTAGTTGCCATGAAAAGTGGCGAGGTATTATGAAATAAAATAATTAATTAACTTTCCGTTCCTCTGTTTAATCCGATCTAACAAATTAATTAATTTGTAGTCGATAATGTTTCAAGGAAGTGTTCTTGTTGCATCTATATTTGGAGACGCGATTATTATGGGTCATAGATTGCACAGTGTTATTGCCTCCGAAATTACAACAGAAAATCGTTTATCAATTGATTTGAACTCTAATATTACGTTCCATCCAGTGTTTTCTCCAAAAACACATTCCTTGTTAGAAATAGAATCAATAAAAAAACAGGAGATGACTACGCGCAAACTTTCACATTCTGGAATTATAGCTTGTTCAACGACAATGTCGATGATTAACAAGCTTTTATCAAATGTGAACTTAGCTGAGGAAAGATATGATACTATTCTTGTTTTACGAGACTTTTCATGGTGTGGCATTCAAGATATAGAGCATGTTACATCTTCATTTTTCAATAATATATTTACCGACAATCTCGCGAATAACAAGAAAATTGATCGTGATACTGAGATTGAGCAATCAAAACGTGATTTGTTTAATATTAAAGGATTTTATCCGGTAAGAGAAATTTTTAATCCGATTTTCTTCTTGTGCTTCCAATACAAATGTTTCAGGTATTTATCCAAATTTACATTCATTAGATTTTTGATGAAGTTTCCGGAACAACAGCTATAAAAATTTCCCCTTCCTGGAAAAATTCAGCAAACCAGCTCATGGATGATACTTTAAACTTTAGTAATATTTAAGAATTTTATATATTTTGAATTTACAAAATAACATTCACATTTACTCTTTTTTTTTTTTTTTATATCAGGCGTACCTCCCATTGCCATCATTAGTGGGCATAAAAATGTTGGGAAATCAACATTTTCCAGATACTTGGTTAACAACTTGCTCAACGTGTATGTTCGTTAACTGTATGTTATAAAATAGCAACTTAATGTTCTAACATCTTTTATTTCTTAAGTTGCCCCAAAGTTGCTTATATTGAAAGTGATGTTGGACAATCTGAATTCACCCCTTGTGGGTTAGTATCGCTTAATATATTGAATTCCCCTATCTTTGGTAATTATCAACCCAGTAATGAACTTTCTTATTTACAATTACATCTGAAATTAACATACATATGCCATAGGTCCTCCATTTACACATATACAACAACCCTATAGATCATATTTCATTGGACATAATTCTCCACGCGATGATCCTGACTATTACTTGGATTGTTTGCGCGAATTAGTTACAGCTTATCGTCGTGACATTGCTTGTGGTTCAGAGTACGGAATGTATGATGATGGACAAGTACACGTTCCTCTAATTATTAATACTCACGGATGGAGCAAAGGTGCATAAATTCATAACAAACATTTATAGATCTATTTAATAATAACAATAATTATTATTTACTTTAATGCTAATACTGCTGACTATTAAACGCATAGGAATGGGTTATGATTTATATCTTCATATTATAGGTTTTGCTAAACCAACACATATTTTTCAGTTTTATTCTGCAACATTCACCAATCAAAACCTTCCATCACTCCCAGAGTATATTGTCTCTCCTACTGACCAAGCACCGCCCAAAGTTGCTTTTGTTGAAGCAATAGATTCATCCGAACGTTCAAATCGGGCATCCGATCACCGACTATTAACCTTTTTGTCATACTTTTATTCAACAAATGCCATGGCAGTAAATCAAGTAGATACAAAATGGTGGGGTTTTAACCTACCGTTGATCCGTCGGGTACCATGGTGTTTAGATTGGAGTAAAGGGTTAACTGGGGGGGTTTTTATGTTATCCGGAGAGGTGCCTTTAAGTCAACTTTTGTACGCGTTAAATGGTTCGATTGTAGGATTAATTGGTGATATTGATAATCCTTATACAAGTGAACAAGTTGACAAAGACGTAATATCCGTAAAAGAATTAAAAGATCCGCGATCACGAACAGTATGTTAATTATTTTATTATTACATTAATATTAATTAAAATAATTAATAATCAACTAATTAATAAATTGTTTTTAAGCAACCTCCGAATTATTTTCCTTGTCCTGATTTTCCTCCACCTTCACCAACTAAACATAATTGTTTGGGATTGGCCATCATAAGATCCATCGATCCAGCATCTCATTCATTTCACGTTCTTTCGCCGCTCCCTTCGTCAGTACTTTTTAAAACCAATGCCATAGTTAAAGGAACTTTGGAACTTCCAGTATGGTTTATGCTGGATCATATTACAAATAGCTCACTGGGTGTTTGTGGTATTCCATGGAAAAGAGTTCCCTACCTGAGAGTTGAAGCAGGAGAAGGTATTGGATATGCGGCTCCAAAAGTAAGGAGAAATATTAGAAGACGTGGTCAAGAGAACCAAAACATTTGATTTATATTTCATGATGTAAAATATTTTATCAACTAATATTAAATAAAAATAAATTCTTTCAAAAGTTTGGTTTATTTAAACATGGAGCTATTGAGTAAATGAAAGTTACTTTTTCTTTAATGAAAATGAATCTTTTATTGATTTAAATATCTTAATAAGCAAATGTTTTCCCTTCCTTTTTATTTCTACATTTATATCTTTTTTGAATAAAAGAAAAAAATTTTTTTTTTATTTAAAAAATTATTTATCCTCAGGCTTATCAATAATAGCAGCTGTAGCACGAGCTATAATTTAAAGTTTTTTTTTTTTTTAAAAAAAGAAAAAGTTAAGAAAAAATATATATATATATATATTTATAAACTTGAAAAGAAAATAATTTAACAACATACTGTAAATGAGTTGTGAACCATGAGTGGATATCTTGCGAATTAAACCTTTTTCTTCTAATTCACGTATAGCAACTCTGGCTAAAGAACCATTAACACGAAGTCGATCAACCAATACAGAAGGAGTAATCAATTTATAAGTTGGAACTTCTTTGAATAATTTATCATAGGTTGCTTTATCAAGAATTACAGCATTATTTGCTTTGTCTTTGACTTTTCCTTTTGACCATTTCTAATAAAGAAGGAAAAATATATATATATATATATTATACATTTATATTGTCAAAAAATCTTGATATGAAACTCGTGAAAATTTTTGGTTGTACCTTTTTTTTGTTTTTACCTCCACTCGAGCTTTTAGCTGCTTCCTTCTTGGCCTATTAAAGTCAATTAGACAAATTATCGTTAGGATCTATCAAAATGATTTGAAGCAATCATCAATGATTTTTTCAATTATTAAAAATTCTATCTAGACGAATAATTTAAAATTCACAATTTTTTTTTTTTAGATCTATTTATCCTTTTTTCATTTATCAAAACATCCGTTTTGATAAATAATTTCCTTATGTTGAATTCAAATCGTCACATACCATTTTCGAAGTGTTTAACGAAGAGGAGGAATTTTTTTTTTTTTTTAAAAAAAAAAAATTGATTTTAATATGATCGATCCAATCAAATAGGGAATATCACTAGGGATGGATTAATTAAGATTTGGTTTGGTGTTAATTTAACCTTAACCATTTTAACCATTTTATATATTAAAAATTTTCTTTTGTTTTGATTGGTCGAATAAAAATAATCTTTAGGTTAATTATCTTTTGGTTAATTAACTCATTCTGCGCCACTTAACTTGAACGCCAAAATATTAATGGCGTTCTTTTTTTTCAAAAAAAAAAAAAAAGATAATCTCTTGTACGGACCCGTTTTCAGAAATTCGACTTATAAACATAAAGCTTATAAAGCAATTTCAATCGAATTTGTTCATATATGTAAAAAAAACAGCCAATTCCTTATATGGTGCTTGTCATTGAAAGTCGTTGAAAGGGACAAATTGGAGCTATAAAAGTTTTGAGTTTTAGTACAAAAATTCGAAAACCGACCATTAACTCCGATATCAATGAGCTTCGGGCATTAAACGCATAAGTATTGTTTCCATTGTAAATGAGAGTTTTAGATAACAAATTTATATAAAAACGGGTGTTATTTATTGCTTTTCGAAATAAATTTTTACTAAAAAAATTCTTTTATCATGATGAAATCATTTATATTCATTATCTTGTTTCTGTATAGTTTCGTTCCTAATGTTTCGTCGCAATGTTATAAGGTTAATAATTTTAACTATAACTCGGCTCAAATGGTTGACTGTGACTGGTCAAATCCAATAAAACAAGATGTAAATAACAAATTAAATCAGGAAACTGGAGCAGCACCCGAAGAAATGTTTAA
>CAJVPP010001605.1:0-18927 GCA_910592005.1 Funneliformis mosseae | reverse complement strand
ATTGTTTTATTTTTATAAAATCTATGAAATCTAACTAATGTTTCTAATTCTCTAATTCTTTCTATTTTTTTTTTTTTAAAAAAAATTTTCTTTTTCGCATTTAGCATTACTGCATTAGAGATGTAATACTGTAATACATGCAGATGAGTATATCTTTTTTATTATTTTTTTTTTATTATTGATGTAAATACAAATTAATTAATGTAATGCATATAGACAAACAGACTTTGTCATGTGATTTTATATGTTATTAAGGTTTATAAATATATATAGTCCTCCGCTTTACTCTAGATTAATAATTAATATTATTAAAAATAAATGTTAATAAGATGATTAAAGATCAATAATAAAATTTTTAATTTATAATTTTTTTAAAATTACAAATTTTTAGCTTATAAATAATTTTAAATTATTTATTATATGATTAAAAAATAAAATTTACTATAATATTATATATATTTATAAAATTAATTTAAAAAAAAAATTTTAATATTTCATAAAAGTAAATTAGAAGAGAATTTATAGTAAATAAGCAGGCAAATTTGCTTATGAACTTTTATAGTTTAAGGGATATTAAGATTATTTTTAAAATAACTAATATAAAATATTGAAGTACCTTTATATATTATAATGATCAACATTCAAAGAGAATGATTATAACCATTAAGACAAGTTTTTAATATTTCCATTCAAATAAATAATGTAGAAATTCTTATAGATATGGATATCACTAAATTAGATAATTATTATATTGTAGCTAAGAATAATTAGCTTACTAAATATTAAGCTTCAATGTAATAAAATAAGTTTCTTTTTTAAATAAAATGGAACTATATATCAATCCAAATAACTTATTGAAAAAAACTATCATTTGATCAATTTTAACAACTAAATTTTATCGAATCAATATTAAATAATAAATATAATATTTTATTATATTAAAAGATTAAGTGACTCAATCTATCTTTATTAAAAGTAAATCTGAGTAAATTATTATTAAAGGACAAACTTACTTATCTCAATATTATAGAAGTTTAAAATAGAAAATTAATATACAATTACCTTTATCTAAAAAATTAAAATATCACTAGAAAGAACCTGAAGCTCACTGTTAGTATTATAATAAATTAAAATAATTCATTAATGAATATTTCTTATGCAAAAAGAAATAAGAATATCTACAATTACTTTTAAATATATCTAAAGACAAAGTTTTTATACTAACTCAAAATCATTTTGACAATAAATAATAACAATAGCTTATACAATTTTTACAGAAATATGATAACATATTTTCTGATGATTTATCTTAGCTAGAGTATACTAATATAAAAACTTATCATATTTTACTTAAAGTTAGTTTTTCTATAAAGTAACAGTCTTATTGTTTGCATCTCTAAAATAAGATTTTATAAAGAAAAAAATTAATAAGATGTTAAAAAATAAATTAATACAACTCTGAATGTTCTTAGGCTTTATCTGTTATTCTAGTTTAAAAAAATAGAAAATTAAGATTTTGTATCGATTACTAAAAATTAAATAATATTATCAGGTGAGATTGCTATCCTTTCCCTTGAAATAATGAACTTCTTGATATATTTAGATATATTATTATATTAGATCTAGCTAGTAGATATTAACAAGTAGCTATAGCACTTGAGGAATAACAAATTTTTATCATCAATCAAGAATTATACGAATTTATAATTATACCTTTTAGGTTAACCAATATATTTACAAATTTTTCAATGACTTATGAAAAAATTGGAAACCTGTTGGATGTCTACCTTCTTCCAAGGATCCTTGTAGCACTAGTAAAAAGAAAATATCCCGATAAAGTTCTCCATTCATATTTTCAGTAAGCAGTGTTGATCAAGTCACATGACATTATCATTATTTTGGACACTACTGTAATTACAATATAAGTATAAAATATAAACTAGTTTGAACCCGTTTTGCAACGGGAGAAAGAATTTTTAATACCAGGCTGAGATTTGTTTATGTTCTTGCCTATCACGCAAACATAGATGCGGAACGTCTTTTTAACCTTGGATTATCAAAGGAAACTTTATCATGTGGCGAAATGATAGTCTGATTATTTTAAGTTGCTGTTATGATACCTTTGAGAAAATATGAATAAGATTCTTCAAGATTGAAAATTTGAAATACTAGAGTTTGGAATAATTATTCCATAACCATTTATTTCTTTTGCTAATTTATCGGAAATTCGGACGAATCATCAGTGCACAGCCAATATGTAGATCAGATATGAAATGGACAAAATAAAAGCGAATAGGAATACAAAAGTCACTGATGATCTTAGCGAGATCAATATCAGTGTAGTATATATACCGAATATAGTTTACTTTTCAAATAAAATAATTTTAAAGTTCAATTTTATTAATAAAGATTGATCTATATATTATAATATTATGTATAATGTCTATCTACCTCAACAAACAATTGTTCGGCTTTGCAAATGGAACGGTTATGCCGAGATAAATCAAACATTCTAAGCCTTCGATGAAATGTATTTAAAGAGATTATATGTTTTTTTTTTATAATGAAATTATACATAATTTCATTTTACAATAGAAAAATACATTTTTTTTTTTCATTATATAAGAGAATGTAGAGAAGAATACTTAACGATTAAGTGAAGCGAATGCGCGAGTAACGCTACGTTGTAATTTCTTTTTTGTAGCATTGATATCTTCCTTACTGATTGCCGAATCATTGGCGAGATCAAGAAATTCATGTGCCTCTGCGAAAGATGGAAGAATAATTAATATAAATAAAAACATTAAATAACATAGTCAAAAAGAATTAAAACCTGCAAGTGCATTCTCAATAGATTCTTTATCATTACGTTTCAATTTCAGCGCGACACTTGGTTCATTAAGAGTGTTATCAATCTAAAACAAAAGAAAAGAAAAGAAAATAAATCAATTATTGAGAAAAATAAAAAGTATATAATTATATACATACTTGATAAACATAATTCTCGAGTTCTTGCTTAGCTTCTACACGTTCTTGACTCTTTTGATCTTCCTCTTTGAATTTTTCTGATTCCGCAACCATACGTTCAATATCAGCGGCTGATAATCGACCAGCCGAATTTGAAATTGTAATATTAGCTTTACGTCCAGTTGCTTTATCCTTTGCTGTGACTTTAAGAATACCATCAGCATTAATATCAAAGGTACACTCAAGTTCAGCTTCTCCACGAGGCATTGGAGGTATTCCTGATAATTCAAAAGATCCTAATAAATTATTATCATGACACATTGGTCTTTCTCCTTCATAAACAGGAAATTCGACGATAGTTTGACCATCTTCTGCTGTTGTAAAAATTTTTTTCTTTATAGTTGGAATAGGTGTATTTCGAGGTACAACTACTGCCATAACTCCACCTTGAGTCTCGACACCTAAACTAAGTGGTACCACATCTAAGAGTAAGAGGTCTTGGGTTTTTTCGTTACCAGCTTGATTTGTTAAAAGAGCAGCTTGTACAGCAGCTCCGTAAGCAACAGCTTCATCCGGATTGATTGATTTATTCAATTCTTTTCCATCAAAAAAATCTTGAAGTAATGACATTATTTTTGGAATACGAGTAGAACCACCTACAAGAACTATTTCATTTATATCTTTCTTTTCCATTTTTGCATCTTTCAAAACTTTTCGAACAGGCTCTAAAGTAGAACTGAATTGAGTAGAATTTAATTCCTCAAATCTAGCACGAGTAATATTGGCTTGAAAATCAATCCCATCATATAGTGAATCAACTTCAACAGCGGTTTGAGTAAGTGAAGATAAAGTACGTTTTGCTCTTTCACAAGCAGTTCTCAAACGACGTATAGCACGTGCATCCCCCGACATATCGCTCTTATGTTTACGCTTAAATTCCTGTTTAAAGTATTCAAGGAGATTATTATCAAAATCTTCACCACCCAAATGAGTATCTCCTGCGGTTGCTTTGACAGCAAAAACTCCACCAGATATATTCAAAAGAGATACATCAAAAGTACCACCACCTAAATCAAAAATCAAAACATTCTTTTCTTTTGTTTCTTTAGAATCTAGTCCATAAGCAATAGCTGCAGCAGTTGGCTCATTTATAATTCGAAGGACATCTAACCCTGAAATTTTCCCGGCATCCTTGGTGGCAAGACGTTGAGAATCATTGAAATAAGCTGGAACAGTAATAACAGCTTTCTTAACCTTTTTCCCTAGCTTTCCTTCAGCAATTTCCTGTAAATCAAATATTTTAAATCATGAAAAATGATAATTCATAAAATTTGGTTTGTTATACATAAGTAATTTAATCATACCTTCATACGAGTTAATACCATTGATGATATTTCTTGTGGGGTAAAGTTTTTCGTCTCGCCTTGATATTCAACTTGAATCAAAGGAGCACCATCTTTTTCAATAACAGTAAAAGGCCAATGTTTGATATCGGATTTTACTTCCGGATCATCAAAACGTCGACCTATTAAACGTTTCGCGTCAAATACTGTATTCTTAGGATTCATAGCCGCCTGGTTTTTAGCAGCGTCTCCAATAAGACGTTCAGATTCAGCAAAGGCAACATATGAAGGCGTCGTACGGTTCCCTTGTTCATTAGCAATAATTTCTACAAAATAACGAGGAATAGTAAATTATCCATTATTTATTAATATAATATATATTTTTTTGACTATCACTACTTACCAACGCGTTCATTTTCCCACACAGCAACGCACGAATAGGTAGTCCCTAAGTCAATTCCTATAGCACCTTCATATTGGTCTATCATGGTTGACATGGTTGAATAAAATCACTTTTGATTAGGGAAAAAAATTTTTTTTTTTTTTTTACTAGACGACTAAAGAAAAAAATTATCTATATCTACTATCTACTGTAAATGCTATAAATGCTAACATGTCGATCACAAAATTTGCTGCGTCTCAAAAGTCTCCAAAAAGTCTGTTAAAGTTTTTAATCTAGCATTTAAAATTAAATATATATGAATTTAATTAATAAAAGATTTTTTTTTGTTTTTTAAAGAAATTATTATGATAAAATAAATTTATATAAGGATCACAAGAAAACCTTATAATCTAAATAAAAAATCCATTCTTATCAAAGTTCTTTTTTTTTTAAAAAAAAAGTCATTAATCAAAAATAATTTTCTTTATTATTCTATTTCAAATCTGAATGAGGTAGTAAACCGATTTTTTTTTCTTTTTTTGAATTTATTTAAAATGGAGAAGGTTAATTTAACTCGTGGAGGAACAACCCGTGGAGGTAAACACCGTGGTGGCGTTTCAGGTCGTGGTACTAGAGGCATATCTCACGGTTAATTATATATAATAGCGTATATTACACTGGTACTATGAATAGTTCCTTCGTAAGGCTGAAACTAACCAAGATTTAGCATCAAACCAAGATATGAGTCAGCGACTTCTCAAAAAAATATGGTGAACTTTCTTTAGTAGTGTCCTTAAAATTTTGCCAAACTTGTCCATCATATATATCCGTTGAAATATTATCGTATGTTAGCCTATTTACCTAATGACGCAGTGAAGTTTCAAAGCCAGATCGACAATATAAAGCTGCCAATTGTTTACGAATTCTAACAAATGGATAAACTAGCTCTGGCTTATTTATGATTTGACCACTTAATAATTTCGCTTGTTTAGATAAGTTCATTTGGCACATTTTCGATTTATGAGTTGCTGAATTTAGGAATTTGACGTGATTACAATTCATAACAGAAAGATTTTCATTTTTCTAAAATTCAGCAACTTTTTTTTCATCATATAATTTGTGACATTTTAGGCATACTGCAAAATTATGAAAGTTATCTTTTAAGCTGAGCTTCATTTTTGCTAAATAAAGCAAATTAGGAAAAGAATTAAATTCAGGGCTACCAATTTCTTTTAATACAAGCTTTATAAACTTTATGAGTGACTCTGTAGCTATCTCTAGTAAGTTAAACTTTACATGAAAGCTCATTATCCATAACAATATTCATGAGGAGCGATCATTATTTGTCGATTGTATGTTATATGTCTCTTGAAATAATATAAATGATAAGCATAAATAGTCTTCGAAAATTTTAGCAATATCATTATAATCTTCGTTTAACAAATTTTAACTTTCGCTCACACTGCTTCTATTCTCGTTTACTTCTGAATTATCGTAAACATTAAGATTTTATTCGAGGTTTGATGTAAGATGATTTGTATATCTTTTATGCCTTCAAGGGTGGTGATTCATTTCCTTCTCATGGTCTTCTTGCCGTATTTCATTTAGATTCTTTTCCTCATAGTCATTTTGCTAGAATTCATTTCCTTATTCATCCAATGATAAATTAGCCAATCCTTTTTGGATGAAAACTGTTTAATCTTGTTCGTGATGATTGTTATGACAACGTATTACTCATGGATTGACTAACGCGCTATCTCATTTACTGTAATAGCATGCAACCTTTGACCTTTTTCTTTTTTTATACATTTTGAAAAATAAATAAAAACTTGATATTTTTAATATTTAACGTTTATATACATTTATTTACATTTATTTTAAGATATTTAAGTCAATTTGCATACAATCAAGACAATTCGATTTTGTAAGCAAGAAGATACATAAGTTAATTTTTAATTATGTTTTATTTTAAGTATAATAAAATTTGAAATTTATTTTGTTACTAAAGCTTACTGAAAGTTTAAATTTTTTATATAAAGAGAATTGTTTTCTAATTTATACTCAAATTATCTTTCTTCGTGTATTTTCAATTTTTACAATACAACAATAATAGAAATAATGATTCGTCAAAAGATGACACGTCATAATAATAATAACTTTTCTCTCGTCTTATAGCAAACTAATATAATAAATACCCTTCATACTTCATCAACATCAAACACTTTAGGCTCACAACAAAATACACGTTATCATGCTTCAATCTTAAAGAATAATGACTTCCTAGTCTCACAACAAAATACACAGCCAACTTTAAACATTTCAGCCTCACAAAATAATATAACAAAAACACTTTGTGCTACTACAGCCTCACGAAATAATATAATAAATACTCTTCGTACCTCACTAGCTTCTGGCACTTCAGCTTCATAACAAAATACGAGTTATTATATCCTAACTTTAGAGGGTAATTATCAATGAAATACAGTTAATACCAATCAATCAATGCTGGAGGCTGTCAAAAATCTCAAAGGGAGAGTGCATGGCCTTTGAGTATCAGATTTTACTAAAATAATTGATGATAATAAGAGTAACGTATCTGTTCGTAGAAAAACTAGAAATAATCCTATGGAACCTATTAATTATCCTCACAAAGGTATATCATTTGGCTTGTTACATCATCATGTCATTTTATCGTCAATTTAATCTACTAGTTTGTCTAAAAATTACAAGACAAAGAGAAGAAGTTGAACGGTAGAAAGAGAAAACTCACTTTTGGCAAAAATAGCATAATATTATTATCGAACAGATTAAAAGTATTTGTGATAATATAGATCGTTTAAATATGTAAATAGAATGATTAAGAGCAGAAAATGAAGCACTTATATTTGTTAATAAAGAACTTTTAAAACTTAAGGATGAGATAAAAACAGAATTTGATCGATACAAATCAGAACAATAATTAATTAATGAGAATGATGATACATTAGCTGATGATGATGATCATTTCTCTCAGCCAAGAAAAAGGATAAAAGTTATATTAAAATTGAGAAGCAAAAACAAAGCTTTATTAATCGAAACAAAAGAATTGGATGATAAAATAGCGCAGGTTTGTAATTTTATTTATTTTATTGTGATAATTTAAATTTTAATCTTTATCCAAATATTTGTTCTTATAAACAGGCAGAAATGAAGGAGATATTAAAAACTTTATCAAACAACTTTGAAATGAAATATGATCAAGTATTTAATAACTCGAACAACAAAAGAATCTGGTAATAATTAGTACTGAAATTATTAAGATCATTACGATCTCAATACAACTCTTCATATAATCAATTGAAAGAATGGCTCTGTGCATTATATAAGCACTGAATAGACAGTTATATGCTAAACTAAAAAGGAACTTAAGATTAATCTAACAGATGAGTACACAATAACAATCACGTAGCAGAGACATGAAATTCGTTAGTTTTTATAATTTTTAACATTTGTATCTAACATTTTTCATATATATAGAAAAGAGATCAGCGAATAAGAGGTGCATTGGCTTTATTTGATGTGAAAGATTCTCAAGTCTTGAAGTATAAATAAAGACAAAATTATGAAATTGCTCAGGATTTCAGAATACCATTCATCTGAGAAATCAGAAACAGATCAGGAAAATGATGAAGAAAAATGCTAGATAGTCATATATGATTATTTCTAGCATTTAAATGAGGTTTAATAATTGTTATCATTCTTAGTGTATTGGTTTCCTCAAGTACTAATAATAATTCGTTTAATTTTTAATTTTCTTCATATAATTTCAGTTTAAGAATCTTTTATGAAATGTTTTTGAAAAGCATGCATTGTCACAGCAATCAGCTCAGCTAAACGAAATTAAAAACTCTTTCTCTCTCTTAAAAAATTTAAAAAAAACAAAAATTTTATTTTTCAAAGAAAACTTTTTTTATATTAAAACTTTATTTATATAATATATCTCTTGATATTTTTAAAAACCTTTTACTAAAGAAGTCTTAAACTTTCAAAAACTAAAAAATTACATCATGCCTGAACTTAAAAAAAGAGACTTTGCCATCGCAGAATTTCTCTCTTACGAAACACCAGAAGTTTTCTGGCTTGTCAGGAAACTAAATGAAGAATACCTCAAAGTTTTCCCAACTGAACGTACAGCTCAAAAAATTTTTCTTAACAATAATTTTATAGATAACCTTGCGAGGTCTTATGCTTACAACATTTATGAAACTGGAACGAGAGACCATAGAATCTATAATACAAAAAATATTATTTCAAATACAATTGAAACTGCTCTTTCTATTAACGAAAATGTAGATATTGTTTCAACTATTGACGAAGAGGAATTAAACTTACAAATAGATACGCTCAATGATGATGACATACTTACGAATACATATATTATAAGACATAATAATCTTCCTTCGTCATTAATATTCTCTAATACATAACAATCTTCTTCCAAAAATCAAAACAAACAATCGATAAACAACTAAAACAAAAAGAGTAATAAATAAACCTACACATCTATTTTATAACAAAACAAAAATAATAATATTTTAGACGCATCCATAAATCATAACAACAATAATAACAATATTAACATGTCTTTATACAATCCAATCAACAATAACAAATAACAACAAAAGTTACACAAAAAAGATCTTTGTTATACTTTAAAAAATTCTTTTCACGTGACTCAACCTAACAAAAAAGGAAATGTTTTCATGTCATTATTAGCTTTTGCTATGCCAGGCAATACTAGAATAGACAAATTAAATTTTCTAACTTCTATTTTTTCTCATAAACCTGGTTTTGTAAACATAGACTGGAAATTTCACAATGGTAATGCAAACATCTTTATTGAATTTGATAATAGAAAATTTTTATTAGACACTATAGACAATGCTTTGATAAGTCACCTAGAGCTTCCATTCAATCTAATCTCCATCACAACAATTATACTTACAAATTAAAAACAGTCTCTAGCAATATTACACAGAATTATATCAATATAGCTCTTTCTTATTTTGGTTCAATTACCTCTATTGTGGATCAATATAGAAATTAATACTCTTCATCACGTGACATTATCATCATATTTGACAAAGAAAAAAAACACATCAGTTGAATATGGCTTGGACACATAACATAAATGGACAGGTTATAAGATATGCGTATATTGACACTTTACTAAAAGAATTAAAAGATAGAAATCGTTATGTAGCTGGTTTTAAAGGTTTTATGAATAAAACAACATCAGCTGATGCTTTCTGTACCTTGAAAGCTTTCAATGCTCGATCATGTTACTTTCATAATAATATCGCCTATGCTGCTTTTGCATCTGAAGAAAACATGAAATCAGTATGCTCATAAAGAATTATACATAATGGATACAAATTAGATAGAAGACCCAAAATCCTTAACCGTTCTTATACACAAGCTGAATTAGTCCCCTCATCAGATACTATTCCTCTTAAGTCCTCTTTCAATAAATATTAAAGAAACAGACACCCCTCATTCAACAATAACTTAAATAAAGAAAAAAGTAAAGATGTTGAATATACATTACCTATTACACAATATATCAAAACTCCTTTCAATAATATTTCTAATCCCTTAGATCTAATTCTAGCTAAACTTCAAGAATTAGCCTCAATCAAATCTCATTTGGCAAAATTAGATTCTCAGATCCTCGCCTTTACTAATCATGATAGGTTTACAGCCCGTTGGTTATAATATATTCTACACCAGGCAAATCACAACTAAAGAGTATTCCTATTGATAACTGGAATACTTCTAACACTAATATAGATGTTACCTCTTTCTTAAACAATCAAATTTCCTAATTTTACGATAATAGACAAAACGATATCAATAAAATAGATAAAGATATTACATAATTAGATGATAAATATGTGACAACATAATTAAAGGAGACATAATAACTTTTACTACACACAATATAAGGAGTATCAATAATACAACAGATCCTATTAAATCTTCTCAGATAATGGAACATTTCACACATAATAATGTAGACTTTGTCAGTTTTACAGAAACTTACCACAACTCATCAATGTTATACAAACATAAACAGGACCAATATTATACAACTTTTTGGAGCCAACCTGATCCACTACAACCTTTTGCAAGTGTCACTCTACTAGTATCAAAAAAATGGGACAAATACATTACTTCTTCATTTACATCAGACCCACGATTGCTTTACGTAGATTTATATTTGAAAGAACACGTTAAATTTAAAATAATTAGCTGCTATATTCATGCTAATATAACTAATCCTAAAAGTAAACATGATCGTAGACTTCTACAAAAATAAATTCTTAACATACTAAATGATAGCAACAAACAGCACTACCATACAATTATAATAGGGATTTTAATATTAATATAGATGATTATCATGAGCATTTAAAACTTGACAAAAATCTTGGATAGCGATTTGATTTAGTAGAAGAATTTTCATACAAAAATTATACAGATCTACAGTTATTATGTAATGATGATATCCTTCCAACTTTCTTTTCATCATGCAGTGCTATTAAAACCTTACATCTAAGAGACTTAATAGCATTTTCTGTTCATCAAATTTCTTTGCTGATCTTCTTTACTGTGGTGTTTTGAAACCTCTCATTTATCAATCAGATCATAAGATTGTCACATCATATTTTACTAATCCAATGAAAAGACAAGAAGCTCAAGCAAGATATAATAAAACAAAGAGAAAAAAATTTTACTTCGATAACATGACTGCACAAAAATGGAAGTTTTTTGCAGAAGCTACAGACATACAATTCAAACAACACAACATGGATAAACTGCTTCTACTACCTAAAATGCATGATAATATGAATCGTATATGGGAATACCTTAGAAATGCTATTCTAACTGCTGCCACCAAATCTATTTCCTATAAATAGGATTTTGCAAATCAAAAAGCTTTTAAACCAAAGGAATTAGTAACTTTTTATGATTATATGAAATTAATTAACAAAATAGTAATAAAGTTCAAAGCTGCTAGGGTGAATTCAAGAACTTGGTCCTTAGAAGATGAATGAAATACCAATTTAGAAACTATAAACAAAGTTACATCCTCTGCAAAACTACCAATAACTCCTTTTCCAAATATAATCACTGATTCCAATGTTAAAGAAGTTAGAAAAACACTTTTAAAAGTTTATTATAACTTAAAAGCACTTTCTAAAATTGAAGAGGCTAATATTTCATATCAGTGAATCAAATACTTCATAGATCAACGTTGCTTACAATATGAATCAAATCCAGGTAAAATGATTCAGTAAGCACTAGGACGATCAAAGAAAACTATTGTATTAGATTGTCTTATTATTAAAGACAATGATGGAAAAGTTCTTTAATTAATGATTCACATCTTATCAAAGAACATATTAACAAACATTTTCAAAATTTTACGATTTCTGATTCACCTGCTACTTCTCTCTTTGGAAGATGGATTGATCAATATCAACTGAAAGATTATGTTGATGATACTTGGTTTAACAATCTCATGCAACCCCCTACTATTAAAGAATTATCTTCAGTAATCTCTCAACTCCCAAATAATAAAGCCGCTGGTCTATCAGGAATTCATAACGAGATGATAAAACACTTAAGGAATAATACACATTAGCTACTTTGAAAACTAATTAAATGTGTTTGAAATCAATGATATCCCTTCAGAATGGAAGATAGCTCACGTATACCTTATACCTAAACCTGTGAATTGGGATTGTGATATAATAAAAACTCGTCCTATCACTTTATTGGATATTACAAGAAAAGTCTTTGTTAAAATTATTACTAATCGACTTTTAGAATACTTGCTAAGCATAACATGCTAAAAGAAAACAATTATGCTGGTCTTTCTGGAGGTTCAACAGAGAATCTGATCAAAATAATGAACCTAATAATTGAAAATGCTGTCGAAAACAAAAAAGACTTATGGATTCTTTTGCAAAATTTATCCAAGGCTTATGATAGAGTAGATCTCAACATTCTCAAACTTGCACTCAGAAGAATAAAAATTCCAGAGAACTGCATCTCCTGCATTATCAATCTTTTTACAAATAGAAAAAATGCTATTTTCACTCAATATTGCCTCTCTGATTATTATAAGATCAAAATCAGTATTGATCAAGAAGAAGTCATATCACCTTTATTATAGTGTATTTACTTTGACCCCCTTCTGTATGAAATAGACAATTTGAAAAAAGGTTATACTATAGAACATTCCTGGATCTCCAATATCAAAGAAATGTTTTAATCCTCTTTATAAGCATAAGTTTCTACTTTAAGCTATATAGATGACTCAAACTGGCTTGCACATTTAAAAAAAAATTTGGAAGACATATTAGAAGTAGCAGACGAATTCTACAATATAACTAAAGCTACTATTAATAAATTAAAGTCACAATTATTAACAAATACTATCACAATACCACAACCAATACCCATTAAATTTGGATCTAGTATAGTTGATATCAAACTAGAATTGGGCTCTGTTCAGTTCTTAGAGGTCTGGATTAATATATTTAATTCAAAAAACTTCGTTAAAACATAGACTAAAGATACCATTACCAAATTTACCATAATTCTTAAATCAAACCACTCACTGACAAACAACTCATATACATCTTCAACATGGTGCTTTTTCCATTACTAGAATATCAGTTACAAACTACTCCCCTTTCCTTCAATAAATGTAATAAAATCTCTACCCATTAAGAAGGATGGTTAAACACAATGCATCAATGACCTTAACTACTCCTGAATGTCTATTCAAAGGTAGTGTCATTTACAATCTAAATGATCTGTAAACACAATAGCTGTAATCATATTCTACAGTGCTTCTATATCAATTCAATTCAAAATCAATTTATAAACACATATCAACAATTCGCTTATTTTAATTACAATCTCAATACTCGCTATATGCTTCTCCTTTGAAAAAATGAGATAAACGATTAGATACTAAATCTTGCAGAAATATTATTGGCGTGATCTTAAGCTTAATAAAGTATAAAAATATCAGCATCTCTCTAATTACAAATCAATTTTTAGCTAACGATATTAAAGGAGGCTCACTGCCCTTAAACCTTATACTCAATAATAACAAATTAAAGAAATATAGTAATATACTTCACAAATACTCACTAGTATTTATAGATCAATTCTTAGATATTAATGGTTCTCACTTACTAAATTGGAGAGAAATCACTCGAAGAAATATATATAATCACATACCAACAGCTCACACTCCTAACCTATATTATACAGTAGAAAGAAAAATTCTAGATAGCTCAAATAATAGATTAGTACACAGTTTTTATAGATTAGATAGTTCAAATAATAATTACATAGATATACCTAGTATAGAAATTAGTTTAAAAAATTTAAAAAAAGAATTTGTGACTATCCATCACCTCATTATGAATGTGACTATCATAGGAAGAATTCTCAGAAAAATGAAAAACTTAAACAACATTCTAGTTCAACACTTCATCAAAGCTGATCCTTATGAAAATATTAGTCAAAATTATAATAATAGATCAATCGTTCAATGTCTTGGTTGTAATCTCAATGATGATGCTCTATTAAATTTTTGCAAAAAACCACCCAACCACCTGAGGAAAATCTTTGGTAGACCTATAACTTATACAACTTGTATTAAAGGTTACAATGCTTTTACTGCCATTATTGTTGAAAGAATTTGTATAACTTATCCACTTAAGAAAACCACATTTATCATGAAACAAACTCCTGAAAATCATATTACATCTCATCATTATCAACTGCTGAGGAAAGATGTGTTACGACAACCTATTATGTCATCAATAGATCATATAACCAATATTGATATTGAATGCCTAACTCAGTCAACAAACACTATGCTCATTAGAAAATGTATAAAAAATGTTTCATACCAAGATGAGCTCGTCAATCTATTTCAGTCATGTAAAGATTTTAATACACCCAATTTTTACACCAATGGCTTTCTTTCTAATCCCACTTCAGAAGAATACAAAATGGGACTAGGATGGATTTGCCCAGATTTACTACACAACTACCAACATTCTTTTAATGCTACAGTATTATATCACCCATCTTCTACCAGAGCTGAACTTTTTGCTTTACTTACTGCTTTAATCGTTTGTCCTAAACTCTCTTCATCAACAATATATTTGGATAGTCAAGCAGTCATTGACGATTACTATAATTTCTGCTTGAATCTGAAATTTACAACAAGAACACATGAAAAGTACCTAATTATACTATATGGATCCTAGTCAACCATATAATCAATGAACTAAATCTTACTATTAGGCTGATTAAAGTCAAGGATCATTCAGAGAATCATTACAATGATGTAACTGATAATTTAGCAAAAGCTGGATGTTCTAAATTGCCTTTATTACTTGATCTTACAACATGTGATGATTTACAGCTTCTTTTTAGCTTCAACCAAATCCCTGTTAAGTTTTCAATAAGGAAATTATGGAAAAATCTCAATATCGCTAAACAATTTTTAACATTTTTGGATCTCAATAGAAATTCACATTTAACTCAACAAACACACTCCTCTGATATTCATTGGCTGACCTCTTTTTCAGTATTTTCTTCAAATATAGGTGATGCTTCAACTACTACCTCATTCTTTTAAAGACGTAGAAAAGGCTTTAAACTCAAATTCTTAACTGACGAATTACCCATAATTGAAAAACTTTTAATAAGAAGGCCCGATTTATATAAAGATTGGCTTTGTATCTACTGTATATTATATAAAGAAGATTATTATCACTTGTAGATATGCCTTTACAGAATATAAGTTATCATAGAGATTTGCTTATTTACTCTCAATTTTCTCAACAAATTCGTCTTAGATAAAATTGGAAAAAATGATTATAGGCTTAACCTCTATTATACCATCAAACCTCGACTAATAGAACTATTGAACTCTTCACTTAACCTTACCTCATATATGCATTTGGCCAAAGGAGTCATTTCAAAACAAATGTTTTTACTTCTTAAGGAACTGTTTTCTCCTATCAACTCAAAATGTCTCCTTGTGAATACTTCTAATTTCCTCACTAACGCTTTTTATGATGACATTTGGGCTTCCAGATGTAAGAGAATGATTCAAGAAGAGAGGAAAAATGGCATCTTCATGAAAATAAAAAAGAAAAAAGTCAAAATCAAACGTCCTTTAAACATAAAATTTCTAATAAAACTGTATTAAGTAGTTGGACCACTTGGTGTACTTTAGCTATGAATTTTGGTTTTTCTTGGTTCAATTTCTTGGAAAGGTATTGACAGTTTCATTTAAATATCTTGTTAACAATTCAATCATTAAATATGGATTTTTTTGGCTTTTTCTGAGGGATGTTCTGGTGATTGGTCAATCCAAACAGGTTTATAACAAAATCACAGGATAGTCTTAGTTTAATTTTTATTATTTTACTTTTAAATTAGTTTTTTATTTTCTATTTTTATTTGTAATAATTAAACATAAATATAATAAACTTAAGACAGTACCACATTGTTAAAAAAAAAAAAAAACAACAGCTTAGCTAACGAGACCTCAGATTTATGATGATATTCATTTCTGCAAAAATATACTACTGCTAAAAAATGCGCCAAGTTAGGCTTGTAGGCAATGAGCATCTCTACAAGACGAAATTATACGACAAAGAGCTACTAATGGTTATGACTGTTCGCTTGATTATAGGATTGAAGAAGAATATATGTATAATGAATTTTCAACAACCAGTATGATAAGAGGAGCAATTTTACAAAATGAACAAGATGAAGACGTTTTACAATATGATGACATTTCACGATATAACAATGCTTTACAAGATGATGACAATTATAATAATATTTCACAATATTTTACCGATGATAAAAATATATAATTCTAGACAAACTTTAATGTTTTCACATATTGCTTTTTATATAATATTTGCTTTTTATGTAGGATTCTTATATAATATTTGTTGTCTTTGTACTTTTATGTATTGTTTTTATATTTGCGTTTTTATTAATAATAAAATTTTACAAAATTAAGTTAAAATACAACAAAAAATACAATTGAATTTATATGAAATTTGACATAAAATTTCAGCCGATTTTTTATCTATATGTAATTAAAAGTTAGTCAATGTTTATACCTGAATTATAGTTATTTGTTACCTGAATCTCAAGTCTAAAGATAACTGAAAGATATATATAAAGATGCCAGTTAACTACCTAACATTCAAATAAAAAAAGCTAACTTTAGGTCAAAATTAAACCTAAAACTGGCAATCCTAATTCTGGCCAAAATGGATCATTTCAACTGGTATTATTTTACATTATTTTTTTATTTATTACTTATATTTTTTAGATAGGAAATTAATCAGTGAGTTTTGGTAATATTTTTGCAAATTATATTAGGTTTTTATTATTAATAAAATTATAATATTTAATAAATTTAATAGATATAATATATCGATTTTATATACTTATTTGACTGAATTGATACCAAATTGAGACCAATTTTAGGCTGATTTATGGTTATTTAAATTCTGAATTGATGCTAAATGATACTGAATTAAGGCCAATTTTAGGCTGATTTATGGTTATTTAAATTCTGAATTGATGCTAAATGATACTGAATTGAGGCCAATTTTAGGCTGATTTATAGTTATTTAAATTCTGAATTGATGCTGAATGATGCGGAATTGAGATCAATTTTAGACTGATTTATAGTTATTTAAGTTCTGAATTAATGCTGAATGATGCTGTATTGAGGTCAATTTTAAGCCAATTTATGTTATTTAAGTTTCAAATTAATGCTGAATGATGCTAAATTATGGTTGAATTTAAGTTCTAAATGGCCATGTCTGATAGAGATCGATCGATGTCTATCAGTACCTGTTTGTGCTGATCAGAAAACATGGCAAATCGGCCATAAATAGTATCAAAATTGGCCTAAAATCAGCTATCTGATTTTTAGCCGATTTGGACTATTCTTACTTCTTTTATCCTAAATTTCTAAAATTTTTAGAAATTTGCTGAGAAAATAAAATTTTTTCGCTCAAAAAACTTTTATTTAAAATTTACAACTTTGTTAGCTAGTTCTTTAGCTCACTTTTTACAAACAGTTTAAAATACTTGAAAGAGTTTATTTATTTGAAAATTTTTACAAAATGGTTAGAAAATCTGCAAAAACTTCTGTCAACAAAATCAACAAAGGTCACTATGACTCTCTGAAAGCTAAGCAACCTGAAGCTAGCGGCTCTTCACACTCTGGAGATAAGTCCAATCTGTCTTTAGTCACTAATAAGAATATTATTGATAATATATACGTTAGACAGTCTACCCGCTACTCAATATTCTCTACACTTAAGAATTTGTTTCCATTGAAAAAAATATAAATATGAAAACTGTAAATTCTAACTTTATTATCATTTTTCGTCCTTTTTCCTTTGCTTGCACTACCTCTATCAACAAACCATTAAGGAACTCCTCATCTCCTAAATTATTCACACGATCAACAATGCGTTTACACATAACAATGCATTTAGAGAACTAAATGTATGTCATGTAAACTTTATGCGCTTTGCAATTATCTATTTTAATAATGTAGAATCTATATAAGCTGCACTTCCTACCCACTTTCTGAATTAAGTATTAAGAAATTTGTAAACTAAAATGTACATAAAGATAATACGCAGTTCTAAAATAGAACTCTGCGTGTTATTGATATTCACCTTAGCCTTAAAAAAAGAAACTATTACTTCAATCTTTTCCAAATATAGCACTATTACAAATATTCGTATGTAGACTAAAGACCTATGACAACATGCATTTCACTAGTCGAAATTAAAAAAATCAGACATGCGAAAAATCTGCCTAAATTTGGCCTAAATTCAGCAAATTATCAAAAAATTGGCCTAGCCAATTGGTATACACTAGAAATCGGCTAAGAATCAGCTGAAATTCGACCTATCTTATTTATAGCTGATTGGTATACTTATTGCTGATTGGCATACGTCAAAAATCGGCTAAAATTCAACCTATCTTATTTATAGCCGATTGATGTCTGATTTACATTCGATTAATATACATCAAAAATAGATTTCAAAATAAAATAAAATTCGGAAGGAAATATAACTGATATTTAGGATTAACAGCCAA
>CAJVPP010001604.1:0-18932 GCA_910592005.1 Funneliformis mosseae | reverse complement strand
AGCAACGCGTTCGACAATAAGAAACAAGGAAATAATCAGTTGAATGATTCATCATCTACCATGAAAGATAACTCATCAATAAACGTGATTATACCCACCAAACGTGCAAGTATTACTAATGATATATTCCCGCCGACTCCATCTTCATCAAAATCAACATTACAATTTGCATCTCTTGGTACAATTCCAAATTTGATTCCATCCGATGCGATACTTGATAGCATAGATAGGAAACGCGAAAGTTTGTTACGAGAAGCAACAACTCCCACGCGTCAATTAAATATACAACAGGATTCTATATTTTTAGATAATACAGACGCGTCATCTATAAATTCGATCAAAACGGATCAAGAAACAGATCTAATGCAGATCATAACAGAACCAATTGATGAAACGGCTATTCCAGCGATATATCCATCTAGTTCAAGACAAGAAGATGAAAAATATGAAAAATTACAAGAATTTCGAGAAATATATTCTTTAAAGCCAAAAAATATTAATGTTAATAAAAGAAAACGATGCGAAAGTCATTATAGTGTAAATATTTCGTCTTATATAACTCATAAAGATTGATTATTAATGGAAAAGTGTATTTTATAGGCAGATGGATTATTCAAAACTTCTGGAATTCATCCGATTTATCGACATTCGTCGCCTATTGAAACGGATAAATTAAAGAAAATTATGCTTTGTAAGTTAATTAAGTTAAAGGTAGGATAACGCATAGCTTTGACATTTGACTTCAATTTTATAGATTTGAAAAGATATCATATGATAGCTATTCGTGGGGCCAAGGAACGTTCCCGAACCATAAGGTCTCAAGTATGTTGTTAACTTCTAATCATATATACATTTCTAATTATATTATTCATTTACATTACTCATGACTATTTACATCTAGCTAAATTCCAATATCAATCGATATGATATTCTCTTACGAATTGATCCAATAATTTTATCGGAATTTGATCGTAAAAAAACATATAAATTCTTGATTTCTTTGCAAAAATTTTACATAATATAACTTTTTATTCTTTTAGCGACCCTTGGATATCGTCTGCTTAATGACTTTGTTTCGACATATTTAAACGAGGACTTTACTGAGGCTTGTCTTTTTACTCTACAATCAACATTTGGACCTGATGAAATTCTTATGGCTGAGCAAGTTCGAAGTAAAATTCGCTTGGAATACCTTCCAGACATACCAGAGTATGTATGTTTTGCCTTTACGATATGGGCTACCTAAAATTTGCTTAAACTTTCGATTATTTCGTTTGTAAGGTATCGAATGGATAAATATTCAACAGCATTTTATAAAACGCGACACAGTAAGGACCCATTTTTTGCTACCATAAGAGGAATTATTGAATGTGTATGGATCCCAACATTTGTGATGTAGGTGCATGAGACGCATGATTTCAGATTGATAATAACTCTGAATCCAATATTGCTGTTGAATTATTTAGCTTCAGCCATACTTTTTGTTGTTATAACTCTGAATGCCGCAATAAGAGTTATCTTCACGTAGTTCCTAATGCTCGAACAAATCGCGTAATTAAGCGTACCGAAGACAAGGAATATTTAAATACAAGTACTAGGTATTCTTGAAAACTTTCAAACTATATACTTGTATAATCAAACCGTTTTGACCAAAACTTATGAAAATTCGATAGTGCCACGTTACATGACATTGATTTATATTGTAGTCATTGTGAACAAGAAATGAAAGAAATGACTGCTGATAGAGTCTATACAAGTATGTAATTACGGTGGCTTTAATTACTTTTAATTGATTTCATCTAATTCTTTAAAGTTCGCCAACGTATTCGTTTGTCATGTGTGAATGAAAACGAAAACGATGGATCATTCACAAATTCCATACTTGCTTTTGTCGAAGGTGAACAGCAATTCATTTTAAGTCGCGTCTTAAATATAAAAGATTAGTTGATTTGAGCAAATTTATTAATTCAATCAGACGAGTTAGTGAATAATATTGAAATTGGTCAAATTATTGATGTCATTGGACTTTTTGGAAGACATTTTCCCACGTTAAATGGTAAATCTGATTCTTAATTTTTTTTAACCTATTCTGATTTTTGATTTACTATCGTTATTCATTTGAAAGATGGAATATATTGCACTAATTCTTGGTATGATAATGGATTACACATCGAGGTATAAATTCCTGATTTTTATATTATGTTTCTCAAATCAAAAATTAATAAATTCTAATTCTAAATAGGTCAATAATATAAAACGTGTAAACTCGGTAACTTTTAATTATAAACTCAACATTTTATTAATCATTTAAAATGGTTGAATACTTAAACTTTTCTTTAATTATTTATATGTAGAATAAAATAAGAATTTCCGAGAGATCTTTTGATGAAAATCATTCATGCGTTTTGCCAGATGTCATAGTCAGTCTTCAAAAGGGTAATATATAATCGCATGTGTTTCCGGCAAAAATGAATATTAACTGTGTAGTAATGTATTTTTTTCTTGACGCTTAGCCAATTTATCAGCATGGGCATTCACACAACGACTTATAGACGTATTTTGTGGTAAATTAAATGTTCAGTTTGCTGAATTGTGAATTTTAGAAATTAACAATGTGTTTATTTAATTAGACGACATCGCGCCACGACCTACGTGTAGAAAAATTAAGTTATTCTTGTTATTAAGGTTGAATATAAATGCAATCACAATCATATTTCATTTAATGATCTTATAAATTTTATACCCTATTAATGGATTATAGTCTAATGGCTCTTTCTGAGCAAAATTCAAAAAAACAAGGAAATTCACCCAGCGTCCACTTTATGATTTTGAGCAATGGATTTAATCCTATCGTTCCACGAATAATGAGACGAGCATCAGAATTAAAAAGGTTTATTAAATAAACTGTTTAAATCCCTTTCATATTATGTTTTATATTTTATATAAATCCTTTTGATTTAGACATGAGGAATGGACTCATGGTTTAGATAAAGAGAAGCAATCTCTTTTTGTTTTACAAGATGAACAACATACGGGAAAAGAATCGTATATTGAATGTGTGATATATATCATTAATCGATTGATTTTATTTTAATGTTTAATAATAAAATTTCTTTTTTTTTTTTTTTTCAGCTTCAATTCTTGCGGGATCAAGAGATGGTATTCTTTTGGTTAATTTGGATACTTTGGATAGGCATGGCACCGAGTCATTAAAATTAGGTTTGTAATTTTGATCTAGACAATTAGCCTTTCCCTGTCACATCAGATTATCTTTTCGTATTTTATTTAGTTATGAGTAAAAGCTCAAAATTATCGGTACAAAATCTTCGAGTTCATTTGGATACTTGTTGTTGGGGATGGTCTGTAGCCAAACCGACTTTCGGCAATCAAACAGGATCTTCAGAAAACGAAGGAATTGATGTATGCTAAAAGTAGATTTAATATGGTTATTTAACAATTTGCATAATTTAATTTGCACAATTTAATTTCAGAGGATATGTAATGATGCTATTAAATCAATAATTGAGTGAGTGACGAATTTTATAATTTTTCCTTAGAAATATTTTAATCATTTATTTTTCTTTCTTGTATAATTTCAGCACCTTTCATCTTGTTATTTACCTTAATGAGTCAATCGATTCGGAGGAAAACATATTTCTAGTGGATCATTTGCTTGAACAAGAAGCTATATATTTGGAAGAAAAGGAACATAAAAAAAAATTAACCGTGCTGGCCTTTGAAGAATTCAAGCAGGTTAAATATTAATATTATTGTATTAAAAAGTAATAACAGATAATACGATATTAAATCTCCTTATATAGTTCATTGCAGTAGCTAGTAGCATTGAAGTCAGGTAAACAGATAATTGTTTAATTATTATGACCTATCTCCACATTATTATTATTATTATTATTATTTTGATTAGGTTATCAACGGAATGTAAAGATATTTTGCGTAGATATTTTTTAATGTGTCGTAAACTCGAAGGTGCAAGTCAAGGGTTCACTTCTTCAACAGCTTTCTTTGAGGTATTTATTAAGAAAATATTTCGCGAATTTTGAGAAGATAATTAAAATTTTCTTTGCAAATAGTCATTATTAAAAATAGCGAGATGTCATGCAAAGGTAACCTTTACAATCAATTCGTCGATATACAGTATATTAATTAAATCATCCTTGATACCCATGAAATTGTTCATTCCGATTCTATATTAATTAAAACGACGTAAAAGTTGTGTCTTCGATATGTTGGAAGCGTAGATGATGCGTTAGTCAGTATTTTAGCGATTGAGGAAACGTTAGTAGCAAAATATGGGTCATCAGCTTCAGTACTTGGATTTGCTCCATTATCAGACGATCAAGAGAATATACATAAATTGTATACAAGTAAAAAAAACTATATCTAATGGACCTTTATTTCCTGGTAATGAACCTATTTCAGTTGATCATAGAAGTGTGGATCAGGAGGTAAGTGGATTAGTTGTAACAAAAATTAGAAATCAAATGAAATAATTAAATTTTTTTTTTAGTTTAATGAATTAAATAATTTAAGTCTCAGCGAGGAGGAAAATAGGGAAAGAATGTTTTGTACACTTGTACAAAAATATATCAAAAAATGATGATGATGAGATGGCAAAGATGTTTCAACATGTTTTACGTGTTTTAAGTTCATTCGATGACGAATGTACAGATGATGAATAATGATGTTGCTAATGAAGTTAATTGGGATTGATGACTATTAAATTATCACTATTATTTATTTTATTTTATTTATACATAATTGTAAAGAATTTGTACAACTGATATAACAACGACGATCTGCCGATCGGCAACGATCACAGATTAAAATCTAAAAAAAAAACGAGATTATAAATAGTTTTCTTGCCATTTTTAACGACTATTATGGCCACGAAAAAACCTACAAAATTAGGTACTAACCAAGAAATTACTATTGCTTGACCATATATATTAATAAATTGAATTTTTTTTTGTAGTTTTTGTCACTGGTAACAGCAATAAACTTAAAGAAGTTCAAACTATTCTAGGATCGACTGTAAACCTGATAAATCATAAACTCGACCGTATGTACAATAATTTATAATTTCGTATTTTTTTATTTTTGGAAAATTTCATCTGATGCGAATTTACTTTCTGATAAATAGTAGCAGAAATTCAAGGAACGACGCAAGAAATTTCGGTTGAAAAGTGTCGTAAAGCTTCAATTGCGGTACGTGAATAACAATTGACTTTTAGAAATATCTTGTATGTTATTAAATTCCTTTTCTCGTCCATAGTTGAATGGACCTGTAATAACAGAAGATACGTGTCTTTGTTTCAATGCGTTGAAAGGTTTACCGGGTCCATACATGTATGTATGTCAATGTTAATAAATTGCTTTAATATTAATATACTCAAATTTTTTTATAATTTATTATTCAACCAGAAAATGGTTTTTGGATAAATTGGAACATGATGGTTTAAACAAATTATTGGTAGGATTTGAAGATAAATCTGCATATGCCTTATGCACATTTGCTTATTCTTCAGGTCCAGATTCTGAACCAATATTATTCGAAGGCCGTACTGATGTATTTATAATTTTTAATTTTTTGTTTTTTGTTTTTGAATTTTTTTTTAGTGATATTAATTTAATGTACAGGGCAAGATTGTTCCAGCACGTGGACCCAAAGATTTTGGATGGGATCCCATTTTTCAACCTGATGAACCTGTTGGAAATGATCAAACATATGCTGAAATGCTAAAAAGTACAAAAAATTCAATATCTCATAGGTATAAAGCATTAAAAAAATTAAAAGAATTCCTTACCTCTCAAAATATTTGATAATTTCAATCACAAACTTCTCGTACTCACCCATTCTACTAATTGATTTGTAATGAGTCCAATCGACTTCCTTCCAAAATAAGAATAAATCCACCCCATAAATGGCAAATGTTCAAGTAAATCTTTTATACTCCAAATATCTTCATGTCTAACGATCTTTTTTTGTTCATTAAATTCAAATTTCGTAATTGTCCTTAACTCAATCTCTTGACGAAATAATATTGGTTTCAAAGGAAGTCGATATTTAATGATGGCATCAATAGTAACTATATGATGATCTCCAGCTATTACGGAATCAGTTATTGAATATATTTCTGTGGTAATGGAGATAAATATCGTGGCCATGAGAAGAAATTGCCGGATTATTGCTTCGTGGCCTTGTACATAAATGATTGGTTCCTCTAAAACTATGAAATATATATATATATATATATTGAGAAAATTTCGGAGTCTATTATGTAAGACTATTTTTAACTTACCAGCATTCACGTCGAAATAAGTTTTAATCATAATCCGCTGTTCATTCTTTCTCTTTGAATATAATATCACGTAAATTTCTCTTGCGATATCTTTTGTACTTAATTCTTGACTCATATTTGATGATTAAAGAAATACACAAAAATTTTTTTGGGGGTTTATATTAAGGTACAGTATCTCAAAAACGGGTTTTTTAAGGCCGATTTCGCATGGTTACGCGATGTTACGTGATATTACGTAAGTGAAAGTTATAGTTATCAAAATTTATTTTTTATTTTATATATTATCCATATTACCCAATCCCCCCATTTAAAGAAAGATAAAAATGTAAAAAATATAATATGAAGTCACAAAATTTGTCATTTTTAAACAGGCTTTCTTAAAAAAACTACTAATTTTATCAATTAAACATTAAATTATATATATGTTGCTGTGGAAATTATTAACTCAAAATGATAGAAAGTTATTTTTCGATATTAGAGATTTCAGTTTTCATCCCAATTTCAACCCAATCTTCTATATCGGAGTCATCATTGGTGTTAGAAGGATCTTTATTTATGTTGCCTTCCCTAGCCGTTATTGTGTCATCTTCATTCTTGGAACAATATACGAATAAAGCAGACAAGATACCAGTTATTATAAGAGTGGCAGCTGTTTCAATAGGTGATCTAATAAAATCAAAAATCAAAAATATTTATATTATATGTAACATATTAAGCCTACGTATGCAACCATTCTTTATTTACTTACCTCATCATAAGTAAAGAAAAAATATTTAGTGGTGTTATTTTTTTTAGAACACTATTTATACCCATTCAAAGGTGAGTTTTTAATTAAAGCAACAAACCAAATTTAAGGACAATGACATTTCCAATTTTAGATTTTTTTCTTTCAAACGTTGACATAAATGAATGTTACAGGAGTCATCTGATCATTGCGAACACAAATTTTCTTTCATTATGTGCATGTTCATATGATTAATGTCTCAATTCATATTATTCTCAAAGCAGGATTCGTTCCATGCGTCGCAGTAAGGTAGGTCATTGTATATATACTTTGAAAATCTAATAAATTTGGAATTCATTTTTAAAAAAAGTCTTAAATGGATGATATTCAAATTGCACAATTATTATATTATGAGAATATTTGCGAAAATTGTAATGGTAGTGCGCAAATATTATTTATATATTAAATGGTGTTAATAATGATTTATAAGAAATGTTATGTACGAGCACAAAAATTTTTATGAAGCGCGCGAAAATTCACCATTCAGCGGTATTTATGAATTTTTGCTTATGTAATTTTATTATAACGTTTTATTCCTTTTTTTTTTAGTAAATATAGAATCAATGTTATCAAATTATATATAATTGTTGATGAATTTTAAATTAATTTTAGATAATTGATATAAAAATTCTATTTACTTATTATTATAGATTATAATAATCTATTAATATATATTTAAATGTATTTATTTATATAAATTATGTATTTTTCTTTAAAAACTTGACTTTATATAATTAATTAAATTACTTTTGTTATCTCAAAATTGTTTAGACTTTTTTTATTATCTAAATATAAATTTTATAAAATTTTTCTTTAATAAAAGATTTAAACGTTTTTTTTACTTAAAATGAAATTTAATTTAAAAAAAAAATTGAAAATTTAATTTAGTATTTATTTATTTAAGATAAAATAAAATAAAATAATTTTAATTAATATTTTATCTTTTATTATTAATAATAATAATAATATTATTATTATTATATTTATATTATTACTTTACAGTCAATTCTCTTTAAATACATCCTTTCTAAATACATATACTATATATTTTCTTCCTAAATACATATTTTTGTTTAATTTTAAACATATAAAAATTATATAGAAAATTTTCTCTTAAAATGTATATTCTTTTTAATATTTTCAAATTTTCAATATAGTCTTAAAGGAATATATTTAGAAAAAGTTAATTATATAATTATCAATAATATTTTATATAAAATTTATAAGTATTAATATAAATATTAATATTACTATCATCACTATTAAAAAATAATATAGTATTAATAGGAATATAATAAAAATTTTCTAATATATAAAAGCTAAAATTAATAAAACTATTATAAAATATAATAAAAGTTATGACAAACTATTTTGAAAAGAATTAAGAAAAGACTTATAATATAAAAAAAAAACTTTAAATAATAAAACTAAATATATTTAATCATTATTTTTTAAATATTAAAATAATAAAATATTTAATTATAATAAAATTTTTTAATTATAATAAATCATTAGTTATATAATAAATTAAATTATTTTTTTATAAAAAAAAAAAAATAAATTTTTTTAAAATTTTTTTATAATAAATAAATAATTATATATAAAATTAAATTAAATATAAAATATTATATATATAATTTAATTAAATTCAGTTTTAAATTTAATCTGAAAATTTTGAATAAATTAAACACAATTTTAATATATATAATAATTTGTAAAATATATTTATTTTTTATAATATTATAAGCAAATTATCTTAAATTTTAATTATTTTAAATAATTTATATATATTATTTATATAAGTAAATATATATTTATTTGAATATGCATTTTCTTGCTATAAATATTTAGATAAATCTAAAATAATTGTAAAATTGTAATAACTCATTATTTAGTAATTATAAAAAATAAAAATATATATTATTAGAATTATAATAATGAGATATTCTAATGTTAGTATTTTTATATCTTTAATATTGATAAATTACAAAAATTAAAATTGATAAAAAAATTATATTACATAAAGTATAGGTTTATATTATCTTATTATTTAGTAATTATAAGATGATTAAATATATATATTAAAATTATCATAATAAAATACATTAAGTAAAATATTTTTATATCTTTAGTATTGATATATAAAGAGATATTTGTAAAGTTAAATAGATTTTTAATAAATTTCTATTTATTAATACTAGAGATATAAATTTATCATTATTCAACATATTCATTATAACAATTTTGATAATATATATTATCACTAAATAGTAAGATAAAGTAAATTAATTTTTTTGCATAATATATTTTTATTAATTATTTTAATTTTTGTAATTTTAAATTTTAATGCATTTTGACATTTATTAATCATAGAAATATAAAATATGTATCATTAGAATTATTTATTTAAAAAACTATTTTTAAAATTTTATAGAATTTTTTTTTCTAAAAGTATAAAATATCACTATTAAATATAATTTATTATAATAATTCTAATGAAATATATTTTATTTTCTATAATTACTAAATAATGAATTATTGCAATTTTATAGTTATTTATTAGGTTTGTTTAAATACTTTTAACAGATAAGTATTTAAAATTAAAAATAACAATAATAATTTTATTAAATGATAAAATTTTATTAAGTATTTAATAAAATTAATAAAATTATTTTTAAATTATTTTACTTTAGTATCAAAATGAAAAGTTTAATTCAAGTAATAAAAGAATTTTTATTTTTATTTTTATTTTTAATTTTTTTATAAAACTTTTTATTATAATAAAATTATTTATTTAAAAATTAAAAAATAAACTATTTTTTTAATTATTTATATTAAAATATATAATTTTATCATATAAAATTTTTTATAAATAATTTATATTTAAATTTATATATTTAAATAAATTTAATAATTAAAAATAAAAATTATTATAATTAAGATTTTATATTTTTATTTTTAATTTTTTTTATTTATAATAATTATATATGCTATATTAATTTATTAATAAAATTTATAATTTTTTATAATTTTTTAGTTTTATTTTATCTTTAATTAGTAATAGAAATAGATTAGAAATTTTTATAAATAAGATGAAAATTTATATAGTTTTGATATAAAATTTAAAAATAATTTTAAGTATTTATATTAAAAAAAATTAGAAATTTTATAAATTAATATATTTATAAATAAAACTTATTAGAATTATTAAAGTGTATTAATTTAATTGCTCTATTAATAAAATCAAATTTTATTATTATAAATTTAATTTATTAAATTAATATGATAAAATCTAATCTATCATTATTATTTTTATTTTTATTGATTTAAATTAATAATTCTATTATTTCAAATAAGTTTTTAGGATTATTAAATAAATTGATAACTTTCAGAAATCTAAAATTTATTATATATATTATAATCTATTTTTAATTAGTAGTTTTTATAATCAATTTATATAATAAATATACTTTTATTATAAAAAATTATTGAAATTTAATTGATAATTTTAAATTATATTTGCTATATACTAATTCTTAAAATTTTTTTATTCCTTAAAGCATAGGTATATAATTGATTATAAAATATTATAAAAAAATTATAATATTATAATATTTAATGATCATAAAAAAATGAAATAAAATTTATTAATTAGATTTGTTATATTAAGATATATCTAATAATAATATTTTTAAATTTTAATATTAGTAATTATTAATATAGATCAATTTTTCAATTTTTTAATTTTTTTAAAATAACTTATTGTCTAATGATTACAAAAAATAAAATTTAGTTTATTGGATTTATCTTATTAAGACCTATTAAATAATTATATTTTTTATATTTTAAAAATCAATAGATAACAAGATATACAAGTTTTTTTTTATGATAATTTAATATATATTTATCTTTAAAATATTACTAATTAATTACATTTTTTTTTTTAAATTTTTACTTAGAAAATATCATAAAATTTATTATAATTATTAAATAAAGTTGTAAATAAATTTGTTTGCAATACATTTAAAAAGATAATATAATTGTAATAATACTTAATTATTTTTATTATGTTTATTTTTTTCTGCTATTATTATAAATATAATATTAATATATCATATAATTTATTATAATTTAAAAAATTATAAATTAAAGTAAAAGAATAAAATTTTAAAATTTAAAAATAAAAAAAAATAATAATAATTTTGTTATTTGATATGTAAATATATTATAAATATAACAATACATAAATATATTATTTAAAATAGAAATATAAATTTGATTTAATAATTGTGAAAATTTAATACTATAAGTAATTTCTTTATATATATAAAAAAAGGTAATATTAATAGTTGGTCATTCATTATTTACTGTATATTAAATGGATTTACTTTATTTATAAATATTTATTATATTAGTAATGATGTTAAATTAACACTTAAAAATAATTGGTAGTGATTATAATAAGGTTTTACATGATTTTCGGGTTATAAGAAAGAATTCAATTAAACAAAATCCATTTTTTTGTTTTATCGTACAATGTAACGATGAACGACAGTATTATTGTGGCGTCTATTAGGATATTTTTAAATCGAACACATTTCATCATATCTATTACTCCATCCATTTTAGGCAAGATTGTAACCAATTTTTTTATTTGTTTCGAAACTCTCGTTTCATGATATTTAAATTTTCCTTATTTGGTGAACCAAATTAGAGTTTTAAATTTTCTATTTCGAAAGTTGAAATCATAATATCGAATAGATGTCCTGCGTCGTAATATTGTCTTTTTGTTTTATCAATCTTAACAAATATAAGTCAAAAAAATCTTATTAGTTTTTAAATTTCCCAATAAATAATTGTTTATGTACAAGTAATTTGTACACTTTGTATATGGAATGAACACATAATATGAAAATCTATATAAATCTATGTATGGGTATGTCAACTTCTTTTAGAATTTTTAGGATACATGCTTCTTCCAAGAAAAAAGCCTTAGTTTTTTTTTTTTTTTTAAATTTTTTTTTTTTGTTTCCCATTGATTCCATTCAATAATAATAATAATAATAAATAATAATAATAATAACAATAATTATAATAATAAATATGGCCGTCTCCATAGTCAATTATCCACAAACCAGTGAAGCATCGAACTTAGTATCATTAACGGATGAAAAAATTTCTTTATCAAGTTTCCTTCCTCCACATGCTCAACAAGCTTTACCACGACTTCCTATCTTTGAAACTGTTGCCGTTTTACCGCAGCACCAAACTGGAAAGGGAGCGAATAAAAGTATTCATTCTTTTAATAACCTTTACCACGACTTTAAAAATCCCAATTCTTTTCCACGTTTCGTACCGCGAAACTCATCCTCCACTAATCGACATAGTATGTATTGTGGTGACTTTCCTTCACATTTACAACATCAAATAACCCGTAGCAATAGTAGCAATAAGTCACCTAAAATGCGAAGAAGAGCAGCTAGTTTTGGTGAAAATTCAGTCGTACATAATAATATTATTAATAATTCAACTACAAAGTCATTAAACAAGAAATCTTTTACCCCATTAATCATTAATGTACCTTCAAAGACGGATATAATTAGATCGCCGAAGTCCTCTCCAAAAGAAAATTCATCGCCAAAAAATTCACCAAAGTCTTCAACAATGCAACAACATATAGAAGTAAAGCAAGAAATATTGGATATTAATAAAATACAAAAAATTGAAACAATTGAAAAAGATGAAGTATCTGATAATAATAATAATAATAAGGATGATGATGATGACGATAATCCAAGTCAAAAAGGAAATGAATTAGATAAATCATCTTCAAATAAGAGTCATGGGCGTACCTTTTCAACTGATTCCATTCAGAACAGTGAAAACCTTATTGAAAATCCCCAATCAAACAATAGTTCCAATTTGCAAAATTCACAATCAAAACCAAATAATCGAGGATTTTTTCGACACACAATTATATTAAATAATAATGCTAGTGGTTCAAGTACTGAACTCAGAAAATCCATACATAAAGAACCATCATTTACAAAAAAATTAAGAAAGGTTTTTAGTTTAAGCAATATTAGACAAGATGACCATAATTCTAATAGTAAGACATCTGTCCCTTCATCAACTGCTAATTCTAGACCTTCTTCACCCGTCTTTAATCATAGATTTTCTTCGCTTCGAGGAAAAAAATATCACCTTTGCAATTTAAATGGTGACGATAATTCTTCATCTAATAACAATGATAAAGATGATGATACATCAGAATCATCAACTTCATCTAACGGTAATATTCTTGCCACTACAAAAGATTTTAACAGCAACAACAAATCTCGTCGTCGAACATTTGATTTTCAATCATTATTTTCCAAAAACGAAAATAAACGTAACAAGAAAGATCGTCAAAATAACCAACAACAGCGTCATAAATCAAAACTTGAACAATCATTTTCATATCATCAAATTCAGGTTAATGAAAGGGATGATTCTTTGAATGAAGTGCAACCGATTGGGAACGAAAACGGAAACGGAAACAAACAAGTGAGCGACGATTCTGGTAAGAGAGAAGGATATAGTTTCGATTTATTAATTGATTTAGAGATAAAATTTTACTAACTCAAAATATTGGTAATTATTATAAGCACCTATTCCTCCACGAGCTTCATCATTACAGTCCTTGAATGATCAACAAGCTTCATCAAATAAGGTCCATCATCAAAATTCTACCTCACCTCTTCAAAATCCATTTCGTGTAAAGAAATCAGAAAACCATGGTGAAGAACAAAATAACAATTCCCCGGTATCATCATCATTACAACCACCACCTTCACGTGACATTAAACGACCATCATCGTTACCAGCGACTGCAAAGAATCAAGTACCTTCACTTATTTCTCCAACTCCAAGACGATTAAGCGTTCCTGTTCCTCTCAATTCAAATGCTTCTCGTTCTGATCCTTCTCTAGTCGTGGTTAGGGATATTGATGTATCACCCGCACCTTCCACACCTACCGCGAAGAAACTTCAATTTTCCTCGTCTATTCTTGTTCATGAAACTTGGACACGCGAAGATTATGATCGACGTGGTGACCAGTCTACTTGTAACAAATTAACTTCAATTCTTGCACAAAGAATTAAACAAGAATTAAATGAGTACAAAATGTCTGAAATGCAGGTTCATGAAGATAGTAAGCATAATACTCACTTCTTTTCCTAAACAATTTATGCACTCTTAATTTTTGTCCAAACAGATTTTTGTGTAAAAGTTACTACTACTGTTAAACAGTATAATGATGACTTTGGCTATTCTTATGTTCCAATTTATAGATTTTTTGTGATATTCTTTATTAATCTTTCTATATCTCGTAGATTCTCTTTCTCTCTCTTTTTTTTTTTGGTGACAATGAACAATGGTCAATTTATCTTTTTATTTCCCTCTAGATTCCTTTTTAAAAATGTATGATAGTTTTTTTCTGAGCGAGAGTGACTTTTCTTTGTAATTTTATTTTATTTTTTATTAATTTCAGTGTGATTTTATTTATTTATTTATTTATTTATTATTATTATTATTGTATCTATAAAAATCAACCAAAAAAAAAAAAAAAAAATCAACAGTTTTCGTGGGTATTTATGTTGCATAAATTATTTGTAGATTTTAGAATATTTTGTGGGTTGGATTATAGAATCGGGAATTGGGAATTTTTGTTTTACATTTAATACATTATGAAAAAAGGAAAAAAAAAGTATTCAAATTAAAAAAAAAAAATTTTTTTATTAATATTATTAATATTATTGTAATCTAAGTGTTGAACTATAAACACTGAAAACTATAATTTATAAAGATTCTAATCACTCAAAATCCATAAAGTCTGAAGCTTTTTTATTTTTCATTTGTGACATCATAAGTTCTACATCATAAAAATCAGCTTTGCGTCTATGTGTAGAAGGGATTAATCCTAAAAACATAAAAAGAATTTAGAAATTAATGAATATGAAAAGACGAATGAGAGGAGAGAATTTGAAATAAGGAATCTACCAAATGATCTTGCACGTTTAATAGCTTTTGCCAATTTTCTTTGATTTTTTGCCGTCAAACCTAGATAATTAATAAGGCATAAAAATTCAACAGGTTCAAAGTATTTTAAGTTTATCCTATCGATTAAGCTTACCTGTGATCGACCTTGGAAGAATTCTACCCATATCAGAAACAAAATTGGAAAGTAACTTGTAATTCTATTTATTTTTTTACATAATTACCATAAATACTCCAATAAACATTCAAATGGTTAAAATGAAATATAAATACAAGAAATAGTTACTTGCCTTGTATTCGACTAATGGATTAAGTTTTAAAGCATTAAATATATCGACAGTTGGTGGTTTTCTCGTAGATCTACCCGTATTTCTTTTACCTTTGTACTTGTCTTCATTTAATTCGTATGGAGCATATAACTATCCATAAATCAAAACCAGTTAATAAGAATAGATAGTTGACTTTTAGTAAGGATTAGGATTACGTACTTCCCCGTATCGAAAAATCTTTCCATATTTAACTTGTGATTCGATAGCATGAGTTTGATTACCTTTTTTTAAAAGAAAAAATGTTTAATAATTCTTACTCAATGGCATTACATAAGAAGATATGGTTATAACTGACTCATTGCAGTTGATTCTCGAAGAATTTCCATGATTTTCGAATGAGGATCTTGTTCACCTGAACATGAATTTATCAAAAAGTCAATCTATTAGAATTTATTATAACGTACTTAGTGGTGAATTGTATCGCTTAATTGGAACGACATCACCAATGAATGTACTAGCAATAAAAAAAAAAACACACACAATCCAAAAAAAACGTATTACCATTATTATCACCGACATTTTTGCTAGCTTCACTTTTTTTTGATGATATTTGACGATAAAATAATTGTTGTGGCGATGATTCCAGAATTAATGAAAGAGAATTACGGCGATTGCCACCAATACAAATTATTTTCTCATTTTTTAAGTAACTCAAAGGTCGAAATAATGACGAACTCTTTTGAGAAAAGAATGTAAGTCGATGCATCTAAAAAGATTTAAATAAATAAAGTTTACCTGTAGTTAAATTATAGGATCAGCGAAATTGATCGATAAGATGTTTTAACTAAATAAGGTAATTTATGAGCATTATATTCTGATTCGATAAATTCAGTTCATAGAAATTGTATAATGTAAGTGGCCAATTCAAGATCCAAATGATACCGATACATTTATTGATACGAGATTAACATTCAACAATGAATATTCATTCAATCCAAAACTCTCAGACTTATATTTGAAGGTTGGAATGCTTGAAAATATTCTTCATAGATTATTTAAAATTGACCAGAAAAAAATTAGCATTAATCATTTCAGAGAATTAAAAAGAAACATGATGATTTTACATTAATATAATAGTTAACGTTAATTGATAATATCAAATAGATATATGTATTATAAAGAAGAAAGCTACATTGATTATTAATTATATATTATATATGGGAGGATTTCTAGGAAAATCAGGTTCCGAGAAATTTGACTAAATTTAAGAGGTTATGCATTTTAATCTAAAAAAATTCTATTTCACGTATTTCACGTACAGAAATAAAAATTTATAAATATTATACAGTATTTACAAAAATTTTTTTGTATTTTAAATTCATTATACAAATAATTTTATTTAAAAAACTTTCTTTTTTCTTTATTAGTATTAATAAAATTGAAAAAATTATTTTATTTATTATATACATATGAATTACATATGAATCATTTTATCATATCATTACGTATTCTTATGATTGATATGAACTCTATATTTCTTTGTTTAACAGAAAAAAAAAAGATCTATTTAAAAGTGATTAGATAACTTACAAAGAAATTGCTCAAAAATATGTACAGAGAATTTATTCGGAAAATTATATTATAATTATTGTCTCCTTTGGTAAAATCTAAATAAATTACGCGAAAAACATTTATCAACGAATTGAGTCGATAAATTTTAAAATTGAAAATTACATAACTGATATTATAATGAAAAACTATATACGTTATGATACAAAATTATCATGCCCAGAAAATTATATATTAACGAATTATAAGATTATAAATACGTTCGAGAAGAATCTAAAACTTCTATGAAATTTATAAATATATAAAATAAAATAAAGATCGGAATGTATTTTCAAAATATGAGAATAAATAAAATTAATAAAAAATTTACTATGTTTCCATGGGAGCCACACCTCCGTTGGTTGACGATGATGAGTCATTATTATCATTTTTTTCTTCTTCACTATATTTTTCTTCGTCTGGTAATAATTTTGCAAATTTCGCTTTCAAAGCAACCACATTACTATTTTCTTCATCATCTACATCCTCTTCTACCAACTTATGACCTAATCGAAGTGCTTCCTTCATATTGTAATGCTTTGCTCTGAGCTGAGCAAATTTCTTACGTTTTGCCTTAGCTATTAAACGAAATGTAAAATTAGCAAGAAAAATAAATAATTTGTTTTTAAAGTAAGCAAATAGACTTACTCTCTTCACCCTCTTCGGAATTTTCAGAATCCCAATCGTCTTTAATTGAATCAGGAAAATGAGCTGATGATGGAGAAACCGATGAAAGTGATCCTACAGGAGAAACGCCGCTAGAGCCTTGGTTACTACTAGAGCCAATACTACTAGATCCCAGTGCTAATCCAGGGATAGCTATAAATTATCAAATATATAAGTAATTTTCTTATAAATATATACTTTAAAAAGCATACGACCAAACTTACTTTCAAGATCGGTCATAATCTCGTCTGTTTCTTGGTTATAGTGAATATACGGTGTTTTAGGTTCTGTGATTTTCATTGTTGAATTCTTCTGTGCTTCGGTTAATTGAATATTGTCTTCGTCCCATTTTAATCTATAATAAAAAAAGAACCGTAAAAAAGGTTGTTATCAACCATTTATGATGTCTTTTGAAACCTTAAGCTTTGTTATTTTAAAAAGGATTACTTTGGTACTTTTGATTGAAAATTTATAGATGGCTTCTTGAGAATACTTTTAGGTGGTGGTTTATTACCAAGCGACGACATTTTTGCGAAAAAAATTCAAATATGGATTTGCTTCCTAAATAAGTAATTAAATATCATGTGACCATTAATATATCATTGGCTAAAATTTAACAATTAGGTTTAAAAGTTGTGGAGATAAAAAGGAGAACATAACTGGTAATTATGTAGTATATTTTCGAGAATAGCGATCACAGCCTACACCCGAACTTTGTATTTCTGTATTAATAAGCATAAAATTTAAAATCCCTAGTATTTAGCATCTTGTAATAATCGGAATCTGTTTTAAGTTTGTCTGTATAAAGTAATATACAAGCAGATGTAATATAACAATTTCAGACAAAGTAAGTATTCTAATAATAAGTTAATTAAAAATTCAAATTAGTCTTATAAAAGAATATATTTATTAACAGACTCCTTTCAGATTTAGATTAAGAGAAACTTTTAAACTTTTCAATTTTTAGATGAAAAAAAATTATATGTATTATAATTTATTTATATTCTAAGCTAAAAGCTAAAATATATATTATATAATGTATTACTTACCTATATTAAAATTATTTTTTTAATTTAAAAAATTTTTTTTTATTTTATTATATTACTTTATTTGTAATAATTTATTATTATAAAATCCTATTTTTAAATTTGCAAGATTTTTAATTTTATATTAAAATAAAAATATTATTAATATATAAAAATAATTTACAAAATTCAGCTAATATATTATAAATAGTCTTAATTTTA